>JAGFZM010000337.1:87078-121371 GCA_017657215.1 Limnothrissa miodon | reverse complement strand
ACACTTTAAGCAATCAAAGCTAAAAAGGCGGGCAGAATGCAAGTCCAGAGTACTTTCCCGATTTGTCACAAAAAATACTGATTAGAAACAACTAGAAAAATCCAATACTGATTGACCATAGTCCAAAGGTCAGAATATGTGATCAATTAATTGAATACTCAAGTGGCTTGCTCTATAAAGATTCGAGCATAAACAAACAGAACACCAAAATAAATAGAAAATTCACTGTAGTACTCTCTGATATTTTTCTTGCAGTGCATCACAATTTTCAGGGCCTAAATCACCAGTAACTGACATAGTGGCTCTGTGTTGTAAGATGACAGGTCAATAAAACACATCCAGCTGGTTGAGGAAGACAAATGTATTAGAAGAGCGCAAGAGAGAGAGAAAGAGAGAGGAACAGGTTATTATGCCTGTCTGTCCAAGCTGATTGGCAGTGTGTTGTGGTAGAGATGAGGAGGCAGATGGGGTTGGATGATGATTGTAGTTGACAGTAACTGGATGTAATTGGCCAATTAGCTTCCCCTGCGAAGACAGCCAGGTATTGGATGGCTCAAGCGTGCTACCCCAACAACCTGCTTTAAGGCTGTGGGTGCATTTTATTATGTGGTTTTCCTTTCTATTTCTTATTAAGCAACTTGCTAAATGCCTATTCCCCCCTCTAATGTGGGCAGACTGTGGGTATGGCTGAGGTGGAGCACTGGTGGATGAGCTGGGGGGAGTCTGGGAACATCTAATGAAAATTGCCAGTGACAGGGGAAGGTGTTCAATACATCTCTTTCTGTATCAGTCCCATTCTTAGGACCAGGGGGAAATGAAGCATGTGTAGAGAGGCTTGTTACCTTCACAGAAGAAAAAAAAAAAGCTTTGGCTAGATGGGTGCAAAGCAAGCATTACACTCTTCTAATCTGAAACAACCAATCAGATTCAGGCAGATGAAAATAGACAAGCATTTTGTCTATTTTCCATGTCCAATGGCCTTTGAATGTACTCTTCTCTTCAAATGGGTATCTTTACGACACATTCAAGGCAAGAGAGGACACATCAAGCATAGGGGTTCTGACAGTTGAGCCAATAAAGTAGCGCAATGTAAAGGAAATGAGGAGGGAACCTTTGACTCATTCCCATGGAGAGGGTTCACTGAAGCATCAGTTCTCCTGCAGTCTCTCCCCATGCAGGGATATAGATGTTAATGAGTGTTCTGAACACAATCTTAGTGCAGTGGTAATCTTATTGACAGTGGTCAGCCATATTAACGGCCCATTGACCCATATACTTATACTCAAACCAATTAAACCCATAGTATTAACACCACACCATCATTCTGGGGCTGGTTGCACCAGGTTGCACCTGGTTTTAGCTAAGCCTGGTCTGGTCTCATCTAGTTTTCATCTAAACTTGGTCTAGGTCTGGTCTTACACCCAGTTTTAGAGATGCATGTCTATGTGTGTGTTTGCCTATGGAACAACGACTGAACATTCCGTAGGCTGTTGGAAAGATTCTAGTGATAGTTTACAGGGCTTACTGCAATTATATGTTTTGTCTGTCTCACCATCATCCATTTTGTGAATCAAAGCAAGCGCAGGCATAGATTCCAGGATGCATAAATGTATTAAATTGAGTAATTCATAGGGAGGGATTGTGATACTGTATGTTTGTTGAGTTTTAAGGATCAGAGTACTCTGATTATTCTTTTCTAGTGCCTGTTCATTTCATAATGTGTCTGTCCCCACACTGGAAATGTATCTAATAACAGTCAAGGTAGTTCTGCAAAAATTGTGACATTTACAATGTAAGCGCAAAGACAGGAAGTCGGTATACTGTTGCATTTAAGTGATGTTCTAGTTGCAATGTACAGTTCTTTTCTTGTATTGTTTGTGAAATTTATAATGTGAGTGCAAAGACAGGAGGTCGGTGTATACTGTTGCTTTTAAGTGATGTTTAAATTCTAGTTGCAGTGTACAGTTATTTTCTTGTATTGTGCTGCTCATGCACTCTTCTCATATTTTTTACTCCTGACCAGTTTGCATGCCTGCATTATGTTCCTGAATTTAAGCTGTCCTTTAGCAGCAGGAAAAGGTTTTGTTTAATTAAAATATTCTACAAGAAAAGCACATATACATTCATATGCACAATTTTTTATGTTTTTATTATTTTAGAAAGAATGTAATCATCATCTTCAGTTGAGGAGAATCTTTTCGAATACATTTAAAAATGGATTTTAAGATTCTGAGTTTAACTGCACTGTGTGCTTCAGCTCACAATCTTTACAGAAACAACTTTAGTCTTCTATCAGAGATTTATGTGTAAGTTATCTACATAATGTTGCCTTAAAATCCATCTTAATCCCTGCAATCTGAGCAACACTTAGGGCACATTCAAACCGCTTGGTGTCTGAAGATGCTGTTGGTCTAAGCTAAAAGGAAAAAGGTATATCAAAGGAAAAAGGAAAAATGTATTTCAAAGATCCTGCTGAACAGATGCTTTTGTGTTTTTTTTCCCCAGTAATCTTACAATGCCCCAATAGAATCCCTTAAGTGGTCAGACAGTTGAAAGAAATATATGTTTCAATCTGCGGTTTGTGCAAGAGTCAGTTCATCAGTGTAACTCTGTCCATGTTTTCATGCTTCTCCATGTCTTTTCAGCCAGAATTTATTTTTATTCTTTATGGTTGTTCCAAAGACATTCATAATTCAGAGAGCGGAAACATGATGACACAACTCCAGATGGGCTTTATAAAAACACCCATACACAAAGAAGGCAGAGCAGGGGAGAGGAAAGGAGAGAGAGAAAAAGAGAGAGATATAGAGAGAGCGAGAGAAGCCCCAGATGGGTCTTCTGTTGCCTGTGTTGGCTGATCCACTGATAGACAGACACATGTGTAGTGAACGTTCTCTCTTGGAGATTCTTAGCATATGAAAGCCATGTGCCTGATGCCGATGGAGAGGATGGAGATAGTGGGAGATTAGTGTGTCTGTGCATGTGCATGTGTGTTTTTGTGTGTGTGTGTGTGTCTTTTTTTGACCTATTTTGCCCCTGGTTTGCCTAGAGGGTAATGACTGAAGGATCAAGGGAAAAGGACATGACAACAGAATTTATCTCTCTTCCTCGCTCACTTGCTCTCTCACACACACATTATGCACTGGTGATTCTCTTATACAAATACTTCTGTTCTTTGTTCCATTGCTTGTGCTTGGCTGTATGAACGTGCATATATCTGCATACATATACACCTACCCCAATGAGCCTGTCGTCAGCCTGCAAGGCCCCAAGCATGAAATATGCATTCATGGCCATGACATTCCTATATACCTGAACACACTTACAGTAATAACTATCCACAACATGTTACACCATCTAGCAGAAGAACGTCTATCCACAGTTACAAATACATACAACACACACATACACACACACAGCTCTCTTCTGTGGCACTCACAGTCCAGTTGGGTTCCCCAACAACAAATGCTTGATTAAAAGTACAGCTTAATGCACACTGATAATTATCATCTCTCCACACACACTTGGGCTCAACACTCATCCTTGTGTTTTTTCAGCATAGCGTTTCTTCAGATTCTCTCCGTCTGACCCTTCTGTCTTTCTCCACTGGGATTACATGCCCGTCCTGACCTAATCTCATCTACAACAACAATAACAGCAACAACAACAACAACATCAGCCATGACAACACCGTGGGCATCTGCAGCGGGGCACCAATCTGCACATCTCATCACTGCTGCCCTCTCTTAGCCTGGCCATCTGGGATGTTCACACAACAGACAGACAGCTGCTTCGCACCAGTTGTTTTGGGAACATTCCAGTCAATCCTGGTTACATTGTTTTGTTTTATAATGCTATTAACCGTGAACATTATCTTAAATACCTTTCGAGATCCTCCTAAAAACCCTTGAAAAGCAAACATGATGATGGAATTGAAAATGAAAAAAAAAGAAATTATAGGAATAGGGAAAAGCCTTGCTTGAAAGTACAGGCACATCTGCCTGAGGCTAAAGTCCCAGGCCGGAAAAGCAGTGGAGAAAGAGAATAGCAGATTGGAGAGGCAGGTGGATGAGATGCTTGCCGGAGCATAGGTCACTGAGTGCACATAGTATGGACATATTAAAGTATGGAATCTACTCCACTGAGAGTGTGTAGTATGGATATATTAAAGTATGGATTCTATCCTAGTCAGTGGATGTAGTATGGACATATTAAAGAATGAAGTCTATGGCTATTAGATTAGCCACTAAGTGCTATCCATATCACCATATTATAAAGAGAAGAAGGTATTTGCTTAACAGATGTGCAACACTGTGAACATTGTGAGGCGGTTACTGCCATCACACTTCCTCTAGTCAGTACAGGTCATGATAAATAGAACAGAAAGCGTGTGAACTAAAATGATCTATCTACAAAGGATATGACATCAGATGTGAGATGCAGTCACACACAGTTATGTGTGTGAATGCAGAGTTCACGAACTTCCACCGAGCAACAGAACGCTTCCCTCCAAGCCTCACTGCAACCTATTCAGAGTCCACTTAGAGGCTTGTTAGATGAAGCTAGGGCTGATAAGAGAGCCTGTTATGCCACCTCAGTGCTCTCAAAGGTTTCCACACGATAAAGCCTCTCCTTTAAGGCTTCGCTTAGACAGTGCTAGTGTCAGCCTCTCCCCCCCCTCCCTTCCTCACCCTCTCTGTTCGCCAAAGATAAATGCCAAGCACCGTCAGTAATGAATGGCTGGCTGAATGGCTCACGCTTCACGGAAGGCAGCCGTAGTATGGACTGTATGAACTTGTGAATATTAACCAAACTCAGCACTAGTGCAGGAGGGATTAGAAGGGAGCTGGTGGAAACCGCTGGATGCACTAAATCAAAAAAGATGCTGGCGCACAAAAGACTGCTGTGCACAGAACAGTAAGGGAGGTGGATGGGGGGGGAGATAGGCTTTCATCATTAATTTCCCTTTCAGACAGCTCAGAAAGAGCTGCAGGACTGGCTCTGACTCACTGGGGAGCTGATTTGTAATATACTGCAATTAAATCCCCGCCGTCCAATCGGAGGGCTCCCTTTGTCCAGTCACACATGCCCTGGCCACGGCTGGCCTTGCTGCTGGCTTTGTCTGTTTCATAATTTGCGAGAGGGGAAATAGCAATCAAAGGAATTAAAGCCAATTTAACCCACAGCCTGGGAGCACATCAGCCAGCCAAGTGACCAACAACACACCAGCACAGACCCAAGGAAGCTGGGAGAGATAGACAGATAGACAGATAGATAGAGAGAGAGAGAGAGAGAGAGAGAGAGAGAGAGAGAGAAACAACAAAGTTGTTGTTTTCAAAGAAAATCACAACAAAAATACATCTTTACAGGATGTTGCTGCCTCTATTGTTCAACCATGCAACAAATGCATATACACCCTTGAGATTACGCAAGAATACAGTGTGGCCTACTGATCCCTAGGCAAACAATGCGTCCCCTGCTCTGCACGGGAGGCCTTTCTGCCTTGACTCAGCCCAGGGTTCCCATCTGTCAACGTTTTTTTACGACCCGTCTCATCTCTCGCCTACAACCCATGATGACGAGAGCCTCAAAGTTCGACAAAGAGAATGTTACACATGGCCACACGGTCTAATTTTATTTATGCAAATACTTTCACGGAATCCTTCCATTTAAAGACCAACTGTTGCATTTCCCACTTTTCTGTCAGATGTCAAGTCATTATGTCTGCTATATGTGTCTGCTGACTGCTGAGTTGTGGTAAATGTTGTCATGATGGATCACTTAATATCAGGGGCTTATCCCTGCTTTAGGGTAGAAGATTTAACAGGGAAAGAGCAAAAATTTTATTGGAAATGAAGGAGCTGTGATAGAAGGGATCGATAAAGCTCCATTTTTTATGTCAAAAAAGACAGATGGACACACTCGCACATACACATACAGTATACACACACACAAGCATTGATGTGCTTACACCTTTATATTCTCTATATTCTCATTATATTGCTCTCTCTCTCTCTCTCTCACACACACACACACACACTGCATTTCCTGTTTGACAACAGATGACAGATAACATTTTAAAGACAGGCATGCCTCAGTTTAAGCATTTGGCAAAAGTGTGGATGACAACAGCCGGTGGTGACACAAGGGACTCCTTTTAACCAAATTCCGTCATTCCCTCAAACACACACACACCCACACACACACACACGTTCTCTTTTTCATACTCCTCATGCCACTCTCTCTTTCTTTCTCCCCCTCTCTCTCAAACACAAACTATTCTCTGCACTGTGAAAAGCACACACATCACCACCACTCTGCAAAAGAGCATCATAAATCTTTAATTCATCTCCAGTATGAAGATGAAAGTGTAATTTGGCTGTAAATCCTGGAAATGTAATTTTAAGCGGTATGGTTTGTCTTCTCTCCTGTGAATCCCGTGACAGAGAGACACCAGGCGTGCTGATTCATAATTCAAGAATGAATGCACAATATTTAGGACAAATCTCTCCCTCTCTCTCTCTTACACACACACACACACATACTTACACATACACAGACACATCTAACACATGTACACACTGAGATGTGTAAAGGTTGCATTTCTAAATTCAAATGGAATTTCGATTCTGTTTGAACATTAAAACATATTTGACTGCACAGCCATAAACTTGCTCGTTCTGCTTTTCTCCCTTCAGAAATTGATCGCATGGAGCAGTTTAACAAGTTGGTGCTCTGGCCATCTCCTGCCCAGTAATATGAATATAATTTATAGTATTTCTTGATTGCTAAGATGTGCTTATAATGAAACGGAACTCAATAAAACATGTTCAGTAACTTAGCAAAGCAGAAGCCACTCTTTCCATTTCAGCTCACATTTTAATTGGTTTCACACATTTTTCACACTCTTTCAAAAGATTTGACACCACCTCCTTAGAAAGTTTCCAAATTACATTGAATTACTAACTTAAACTTGGCAAATGACAAGCATCTATTCACCACTAGATAGACATTCTCTGCATGCATTTATCTGTGGTGTCAATCTCTTTCAAAATTCCTCATCCCACAATCATTCATCATATATACCTTGGCTGTTCTCTGTTTGTAAAGGTGATCAAAAAGGCCATATAAAAGACTTGATGTGTAGATGCTATTGTAGGTATTGCAAATTCCAATGACAGCTATATCTTAGGAGAAAAAAATATTTATGTTTATGTAATAATGTACATATATATACTTCCTTTTCACATATGCTGTAAATTTGACAACAAATTGTGCTATTTGACAGAACAAAATGTGCAACATGTTTGTCACCATTCAAACCTTTTGCAAACAAAATGTGTCATTTTTGACAGAGTGCCTTGGTTCAGGCCTGTGCGTTTAAAATATGGATTTTGAAATGAGTGCAGTATTTGAGCAATTAAGAAACTTAATGTCTTAGTACATGTGAGAACACACAATCCTGGGGGTCATCCCATTGTGTTTGCTGGACAACATAGGAAAGGAAGGAAGCAGAAAAGGCAATGAGCTAAAGGTAATCATGGGTATACTGTATGTTTCGGCAACAGTCACTGGACTGTATATCAGTGGTTCGAACCTTTTTTCCAATCATCACAACCCAATTCACAGATTCTCACATTTAACCATGTGAGAATTGTACTGTTAATTGGACTGGACTGTTATCTGCAGCTCTGGAAAAAAAGAGACCTTTCTAAATGGGGTTTACTATTTAAAGTGGTCTCTTATTTTTTTCCAAAACTGTATTTATTTAATTACATGCCTATATTCTATAATTTTTTTTAATAATAAAGCTATATCATATACCTATCTTACACACCAATATAATTTATATGCCTACTTTAGACTTACATCACATTATTTTCTTGATTAGAAAGCCTAAGCCTAAGCTTTCTAACTTTGTGATCCATATCTAATCTCTAGCGAGCCATGGGTACCAACCCACAGTTTGGGTGCCAGTG
This sequence comes from Limnothrissa miodon, assembly GCA_017657215.1. NCBI lineage: Eukaryota > Metazoa > Chordata > Actinopteri > Clupeiformes > Clupeidae > Limnothrissa > Limnothrissa miodon. Next base: position 113,392 of record JAGFZM010000337.1, on the reverse strand, counting down.
CTGTCTGGCATCACTACAGTAACTACCTTTTCTTATGCCATTGACTCCTTGCACTTTAGGGGAGCTAAGTACTGTATGCACATTCATGCAGATGTACACACACAGCAACACACACACACACACACACACACACACACACACACACACACACACACACACACATTTGTCAGCCTCAAAGGGTTTCTACTGAAAGAACTTAATGGGACATTCAAGCAGTGGGCTCAATTAATATGTCCTTGACAAAGTGTTTAGCCGTGGGAGTTAATTAACTAACACAGGTTTTTAATGACTAAAACTAGTAATTTGTGAGGGTGTTTTGAAATGTTCTATAATAACTAATTATACTTGTCAAGAATATGTGTGTTTGTGTGTTTGCACATGCATGCCTGTGTGTGTGTGTCTGTGTGTGTGTGAGAAAGAGTGAGAAAGAAAGGCAGAGCGAGAAAAAGGGTATAAAATAGCAGTGCACCACACGTGACCACTTAAAGCAGTAAAAAATGAGGATACACTCATTTTAGAGGCTACTAAAAGAACACTGATTGTGTTTATTGTTCTCTTGGACAATGGTTGAGGTTGCGGTCTCAGAGGTGACATTTCAACCTTCATGTTCAAGTGAGAAACTGTAATTGTTGCTGCCTACCTGATGATCAATGTTTTGCCTAATACACAGAGGCACAGACACGGCATGGACACCTCATAGGCAAAAATAACTGCATTAGTATCTTTAATTCTGACTCTATATTCTCAATATTTATGTGACTGTGCTCATATGTATCCCTGTAATGACTTCTTTGCCAGTAAAGATACCTGTTTCCCATGCCAATCAAGCACTTTGAATTTTAAACCTTGAATTTAATTTGAGTTTAGAATCAATAGCATACATGTAAAAAATATTGAGATTCAAATCTCAAAACTTGAATTTCATTTTCAGGCTTCTTCCATCTTCTGAGAGGTTTGTTGGCCTGGCCTGTGTGTGTGTGTGTGTGTGTGTGTGTGTGTGTGTGTCTGTGTCTGTGATGGCTATCGGCTAACAAGTTGCCTGTGGTCTGTGTGATGGGTCATTAGCTCTCTTAGCATGTTACTGTCCGCGGAGCATGCCTTCCCAAGCCTCCCTGTCTCCCTCGCCCTCCCTGTAGCCCAAGTCATGTTTGAGTATTCTTCTCAGACAGAGCTGCGTACGCTTACAAACCCATGATGAGTCCCTAATGAGCTTCTAATGAGGCTTCATAGCACCATGTCGAGAGTGCTCCTGACACAGTCCATCACAAATAGCAGGTGCACTCAGGGTTGAGTGCTTGTGATAGAAGATGCATTATTCCCTTCTGAGGCAAGTTTTGTAGAGTGTTTCACTGTCAGAGGTGTGGCCAGGATGTCTTTCATGTCTATTTAGGCTTTCTTTTTTTTGAACATGTGGACACAGTGTGAATGCAGGCTAATAACCTACACCTTGAAAAGACTGGCATGATTTGGTATGATCGTTTGAGGGCTTGGGGATTAGAAGAGACAGAAATTCAGCATTGACATCTAGGCACTGACATCTAAAGGTTTATTTTGTTCTCAGTGTTTTCTATAGCTACAGCTCATTTGCATAGGGATTTGGCATAGGGATTTGGCCTTTTTGTGGACTAACTAACATTTAGGATAACAATAGGCCACATGTAATTGTGTTTAGTTGATTCTCTCCATTACTTAAGGAGGTCGAACTTTGTAAATGCATCAGGGGAGTAGTAGTGTGTTTCCATTTTTATAACACTGCTACAATAAATACTGCACAGTTTACAGCTATTTTGCACATTGTGTAATGTGTCTTCAGGCTACAAACAGAGTTTGATTATTATCGAACAGTTTGCCAGCAGTACTCTAAAAGATATACTTGCTATTTGGTAGATTTCAAGGGTATAGTCAGTGGAAATGTTTAGGTTTATATTCATGCTGAGGAAATTTGGGTCTCTAGGACAGAAAATAAGTTTTGGGTTTGACTATGCCAGGCCTAAGAGTCTAAAAGAAAATAAAGAGATAACAGGTTATCTTTATTTTACAAAATGTGTTTTCTGTTTACAAGCATACAATACTTTTCCTTTAATTAGCTTCCTTTAATGCAGTAATGTTTGTATTTTAATTCAGTCTAAGAATGCAAAAGAGTGCAGCTGCCTTATTAGAAACATAGGCCTAAATTAACTCATCATTTATTAGCAAGAAGGAAAAAAATGGGAATAAAATAAAATAAATTATAAAAAGATTATACCTGTGTAAGTAATCCAAATATTGAATAGTTTTATTTGTGGCACTAAACAATTTTAAGTGAATAGTTAGAGCTGGAGCAGAGAGACAACAGACGTAAAAACGGCTGAGTTTTCATTGGCTCGGTCAAAGAGCAGATTCTTTTTTCTGAGGGGCTGGGCTTCTGTCTGGGGCTTATGTAAAATGACAGTAAACCCATTTGACACTTAGCAACGCCCCTGTTCGAGGTTTAGTGTAAACTTTTATTTTACATTACTTACATCGACTCTTCATCCAATCTTGTGATGCTTTCTGATTTCGGTGCCTCGAAATGATTACAGACATGCGGTGTATTGTTTCATCTAAATGCTAATGCCCATGTGGCTATATCTGAGAGTGTGTAGGCTACATTTGATTACTTCTACCATGTGATACTGCGTGGACCAGCAACCTGGATGTGTGTATGATTCTTGAGGAACATGTTTTGATGAAATAATGTAGGCCTACGTTATGCGCAAAAACCGAATGTTATTAATGTACGCAAAAACTTAATGTTATTTCATCAAAACATGTATATTCCTCAAGAGTCATACACACACATGGGCATTAGCATTTAGATACAACACACCTACAAATAAAGACTTAACATGCAAATACCTCTTAAGTTGTTTTTATATTAATTTCCCAGGATTTTTAAAATATATTTGAAATTCATTTTGGTTTAAGTAAAAACAAATCAAGGCAAAACAATCCACCTTGAGGTGGTCAGTAAATTCAGTACAATTTGATGGTTTTGCATCTGAACTCTTTAAATGCACATCAGGGTGCAAACATACTGTACAGATCCCGATTAGTCTACTTCAACGAAATTGCGCTTGTTTTCAGAACCGTCTGCTTGGTTTCTGTCACACATAACTATAGGCCTACTACCATGCTTGCCTTTAATGCCTCCCACTCCTCAGCATACTAGGCTTTAAAAAAAAAAATCGGCACTCAAACTAGAATGTTTACAGTATATTCTATGGTGGATTTTTGTCAAAATGAGTATGACTATGATGACGTTTATAATGTTGTTTGTTTCTAATGTTTTATTATTTTCTTTCTATTAGGCTATTTATTATTATTTATGTATCCTACGTAAACGTTCCCATAACCTTAGCAACAGATGAATTCAAACGCTTTGTCTCACTTCATTTAAAAAATCATTGGAAAGAGAAATACTGCCATCTCGTGCTAATCACACACAACATGCACAATCACGACACAGGTTGGGCTTACATTGATATGTTTGCAATATCTCTCCGCAGCCTGTACATTTTCTTTTTGACACAACAGGAATGTTATACAGGTTTACTTACCTTTTAAACACAATATTGCTATGTTTTTGAAGTAGCTTAAAATCTATTTGATGCCTTGGTTATTTTTGTTTGTCGTCTGCAGTTCAGTAGTCACTAGAAGTCTTATTCTAACTACTACTAGCCTACTACCAACACAGACTTTACAGAAGCCTCCCTAATATTAATATAACCAGTATGCGTTTATTATTATTGTGAAGACCTTTACACGCATGCGCTCAGCAATTGCAAATAACCTCCTCGTGCATACATGGCTATGAGGGAGAGATAGACCAACAGCTTTGGACTTCCATGGTGATAAGGTGAGTATAAAAATAGTCTGAATTAACGGAATATTAGAATGCATTTACAGACGAAGAGGTAAACCGTGTAGAAACCCAGATTAGCGAGAGGTGCGTAAAATCATATAGTGCAACAGAATGTTCCCAGATTCCAGTGGTTACAGGCGATGATGCGTTAGCCAGCTGTTCTTCCATTCGGTTCAGTGATCGCCTTTGGTAACACAGCCTATGTAATTTCGTATTTTTGCTTTGCTTGTTACGGTGCGAAACAAGATGTAGCCTGCTGCGCAAGTGAAGGTTTTAACATATGCTGTAAACGTGTTCAAACATATCCTGCAAACTGTATTCAATTATTATTATTATTATTGTTGTTATTGTTATTATTATTATTATTATTATGTACTCGAAACTGGTTTGAAAGCTGTGACGCTGTTCAATGACGACGCTTGGACTGGATGAATAATGATGTTAGCTGGATACTATGAAGCCCACTGTCGATCTGAAAGAAGCCGCATGTACAATATGATGTCGTGCGTACGATTCGTAGACGATAAGGTCCTTCTGCAATGCAAATATTCCCTCCCTTTTTCATTAGGAAGATGGGATGCAGATGATAAAAAAAATGTCTGGAAATATCTGGAAAACATGGCATTCAATATAGCCATGTTGAGAAACTTTCTTGTATGCAATGTGCAGAACCAGTGAACACAACCAGTCGAGAATTGAGAATATTAATTGGGGGAAGATGAATATAAATTCTGTGTGTGTGTGTGTGTGTGTGTGTGTGTGTGTTTTTTTTTTTGTGTGTGTGTGTAGTGTGTGTGGGTGTGTGTGTTCGTGTGTGAATTGAAGAGTGAACTGATGCGGTCTGGTCCTGAGAAAATGAGGGGCGATATCAGGTGTTACTCTAATTTAATTAGACCCAAAGGACCAGAAACTATTTCCCCTTCCTGGATCAAGACATGCCTTGAGAAACCAGTGCTGTTGAATAGTTGTTGATCAGTAGTGAGTACACAGACATATCCCCAACCACATGCTGTTGATGTTACTGTTAATTAGGGATTGTCTCTCTCTCTCTCCCTCTCTCTCTCTCTCTCTCTCTCTCTCTCTTTCTCACTCTGTCTCTTTCTCTTCTCTTCAGCCCATGGGTTCAGAGCAAGAGGAGATGGGCAAACGGCAGCTGCAGGAGGCACAGAGTGCCGTGCAGACGCGCAACACACACACTCACAGTGCCATCAACACACACACACACAGCTGGCTGAACGCGCCTCCCAATGCCTGCTGCTTCTGCTGGTGCTGCTGCTGTAGCTGCTCCTGGTACAGTCAAACAGTACACACACACAAACACACACACACACACACACACACACACAGTCAGAAAGATGACATGCACCGCTGTAGCTGCTCCTGGTACAGTCAAACAGCACACACACACACACACACACACACACACACACACAGCCCCAGTGAGAGATATGACATGCACTGTTTAGCAGCTAGAAATACATCCTTAACCGTAGTAAAAAAAAAAAAAGGGCACTAGTAGTGCAAGAAAGGCACACAGCAGTGCTAGTGCTCTTGACACTTGGGTGTCTGCACGCTGTAAGTAATTAAGCACTCAGGAGGCCTATGATGCAGGTGTTCGGTTTGCGTCATTAGAGGAAGGGGACAGAAAAATTACAGAGTTTACGACAGGTTGCCCAAGGGAGCTCAAGTACTCTCTCTCTCTCTCTCTCTCTCTCTCTCTCTTGCACACACACAGACACACACACACTCACACACAGACACATACACTCACACTCACACAAACACACATTTACGTACACACAAACACACAGGGAAAACACAGATTTTTAGGTCTGCTTTATAGTGGCAGAAAAGAAAAATTATTGTTTTGCCAATCACTAGCACTGGAAATCTGGAAAGGTGGCTAAAGGCATAAATTGTGGTCTATTTTTAGCCACGGCATACGCTTGTTCACTCTTTTATCACTTCCCCTTTCTATTTTCATCCATCTGTTTTCTCTCAATTGTTTCAGCTTAACAGTGCGCTCTGCACAGGATGAGAGAATCCAGAGGCTCGTCTGTGAGCAAACGGAGGTGACCAGCAACTGTGAGGAAAGGTGAGGAACATGTCCAGCTGTGCTTATACACATGGTATAACCACCATTCAGAGAATAGATTTAGTTTTGATGAGAGTACAGAGAATCAGTAACACTGTCAGGCCGCTAACAGATTCATCTGCAAGAACTTTCCAGAAATGTTAAAGTAAAACCGTTTTCAAACCTTTTATGTCCATAGCCCCAAGCCAACGCTGGAGGATGCACACTCGTGGACGCAGTCGTTTGAGCGACTGATGAAGAGTCCGGCTGGCCGGGCCTGCTTCCGGCAGTTTCTGCGGACGGAGTTCAGTGAGGAGAACCTCCTGTTCTGGCTGGCCTGCGAGGAGCTCAAGAAGGAGACCAACCGTGGTGTGGTGGAGGAGAAGGTGCGCCAGATCTATGAGGACTTTGTCTCAATCCTGTCTCCGCGAGAGGTAATGGCCATTTATAGATACTCACACACACACACACACACACACAGGCTCAGAGAAGGCTCTGTGTGTAGGATGTCAGTATTCAGATTGAACTGATTTAATTTATACACAGATCTCAGGGGTTACAGTACTGAATGGAGGGGTTTTACTTGGACTTTTTCCCTTTTTGCTGGATACCCCCAAGAGACATATAATTTAATGGATATATTTACTCTGGGTGATCACAACTTGAGACCTATTGAGACCTTCTGCCTTCAATATCTGTTCACTGAGGTTGCTAAAGAGGTTAGTTGAAAAATCTGAATCCTTAGGAGAGTATTTTGATCTTGAGTAGAGATGTTATGGTGGGGCTGGCCTGGCTAGATATTACTGGCATCTAACCCCTTGATATATGTGCATGTCCCCAGGTGAGTCTGGACTCACGCGTGCGAGACGTGATCAATCGCAACATGACCGAGCCCACGTCGCACACGTTTGATGATGCCCAGCAGCAGATTTACACCCTGATGCAGCGAGACTCCTACCCACGCTACATGAACTCCAGCATTTACACTGACCTCCTGCAGAGCCTGGAGCAGCAGCAACAGCAACAGTCGCAGCAGAAGCCTCCTGAGACCTCCTGAATAATGGGCACTCACTCACACACACACACACATGCATGCACCTGAGCTTTAGTGACACATATCCACATGTAAGGCACACATGCTATGTTCTAGAGACAGTTAGACACTGAAACCCACACATACACCATTTGTACAGCCTGCCACTAACTGCACTATGCACACACACACACTTTGAGCTGCTTTAATTGGCTTACTCCACCTTGAATCCTGACAATCTAAATTGCTCACCAATGCACAGCCTCAAGAAACCCTCATACACACGCACACACACACCTATCTTCCTTCTCCCTTCTGAACTTCTCAGGCACCTGCCCTGGATGCTCCGAACAACTACTACTGTGTGGAGCATTCAGAGAAATTCCCCGCAAGCAACATATTTTTTGTTCCTTTTCAATTTTTTGATGTGACAGTAAATAGAACTTCAGGTATATATATAAAAACAAATAGTGTGGTGTTTCAGTCAGATAGTTGACAAATGAGTACCAACTACTTTACCAGTGTTTTTGTCCTGGTAGGGAGAGCATGTTGACAGTAGACACATAATTATTTCGCCAGAGCAATTAATTGGATACTAAATAACAAATTTAGTAATTTGATCACTACATTGTAGAGTTTTGGACAGGTTCAACATTTTGATTTTGACCTTATTTTGATCTATCTACTACTGAATAAGTGCAATCCTATAGAAGGAACGGGATGGGATGACTGCGTAATCCAGAGCTAATCTGGCTGCTGTTACATGGATAGTGATGACACCTAGAGTACATCAGACAAAAGTGTTGTTGTTTACACTGGCTGTGTCACTGCCCTCCCTAACATGGTGCCACCGAGAATATAAGTCCCACACCTGTGCCTTGAACTGTGGTGCATTTGGAAAAGACAACATTAAAAGATCATATCCCAGACATGCTAATTTTTTATGTCCTACCACCAACTCATTTCCTTTGTGATTCAGTCCTCATTGCAATATTGTACAAACCAATATCTTTTGTGTATTTATTGAGATCGTTCAGATGTTTTGTTTTAATGATCACTATTTAAGTATACTCTTATTGATCCCTTTTTGTTTATGTTGTGTTCTAATCTGTTACGCAACTAAAGGATGGGAGTTCAATAAAAGCACAAATGCTTCTATCACACAGTGACTAATGAATGAAAATGCAAATTGTGTATGCAAGTCTGATTCATTCTGAATGTTAAATTGAATGGTTGGTTTGAAAGATTTACTCTATTCATCGTCCACTCCACTGCTATTTTGCAATAGGAATTCTGAGAACTGTTACTAATCAGCGTTATTTATTTACCAAAGGGAAAAAAGAAATTAAGACACTGCTTCAGAAAATCTGTAAGACACAGAGAGGTAAAGCAGACGGCTTTTATTTACATTAAGTTAGCATTAAAAAGGCTACATCCTCAGTCTCTGCAATACATCACTTGTCAAAAAGACTGTCATGGCAACAGTGGCTTGTCTACGTCTTCTCTTCATGACCCCTGAACCCGGGTGGTGATCCTCAACTCCTCCAGCTGACAGAAGAATTCCTATAGCAGCGCATTTTCCCAGTCCCCTCGGCCGGATGGGTTCTGTAGCGGAAGAGTGTCCTATGTGGATCCAGTCCTGTTTGATGCTTGATCAGTCTGTTTCGGGTTGGGTCAACAGCTATGAGTGAGGTTGGGACAGCCGTCTGTTGACTGTGCAACATGTGCTGCCTACTTAGTCAATTGGAGGCAAGTGTGTTTCGATAAATCCCTTGATGTCATCCATTTCCTACAGCAAAAGAAACACACACACACACACACGCACGCAAGTAAGCCCTAGGAAATGATTTGCAGGAGAAAGACAAACTAAAATAAGATGAAAGGAGAAGAGTGAGGACCAAAAGATGAACAGATCTACACGCTGCCTGCTCTCCAGTGTCTATAAGTTATCCACACATAGACAATGAAAGTCCCACTCCCACCTCACAGAAACCAGGTGCAGGACAGGAGCAGTCTGTTTAGGAAACTTTCTGAAAAAGACCCTGCTGGGTTGAAATATTGCTTAACCAAAAAAACCTAATAAATAGGTTGGGGAGTTTCCTGTGTGCAGAGCTCGTATTTAATTTCCCCGATTCATTTTGTCCCTGCATTTGTGTCCATGCATTTATTTGGCCAGAAACCCCACACATTAACAACCTTGTGCTGTTGCTTTGACAGCCACATATCGTTACAGCTAAATTCTAGATAGCAAAACGTCTCTGTAAGTTTAAAAGTCGAAATGAAGTCACTTTCAAGCATTGGCACAAATATTTCACTAAAAGGCCACATTTGCAGATTTCTTTTCAGATTGTTTTACCCATCATCACAGGTGGTGTTTTTTTTTGTTAATTATTTGGCAGTCATTTCCTCTAAATTATTAAAATCTTAAATTTTTCATGGTTTTTAATAGGTAGCAGCATAAACTTATTTTCCAAGCGAAGTTGTAAAAACCAGGAGGAAGAAGGGAAAGGAGCAAATATTTGGAACATGTAGACTGACTACATTGTATTTGAACCAAGAACTGAATGAAACACAATAGGGAGGCTGCACCTCCTGTCAGTGATTCTACAGATGCTTAAGGGCACTGACAGCCCCAACCTCTTTTCCCAGCGGTCACAGCCAGGGCTGCATGAACACCAGGTTTTTGAAGTGGTCCCAAATAATGGAATGCTAACAGAGTATGAGGAGATATTACCTTAATGTTAAAAAAGGTACTGGACCGGTGTGACCTATGAGGGACTGACCTGTGGGCAGGAGGAATGGGGCATGTCGCGATACGTCTTAAAGGTGATGTTAGTGGGGTTCATGAGGGTCTTGAGTTTCTCAACGGTCAGACGGCCAAACACCAGTGGTACCAGAGGGTCTGCCTCCCCATGGCACTGGAGCACAGGCACATCCTTATTGGTGTCAGTAGCAGCCTGAGGCACACACACACATAAACACACAGAACAAAAAGTTACAATGCCAATAAGATCAACAGCAAGATGAACAGAGGGGGGCGAGGGCTAGATAGGAATGAAGGTCAGCTCATACCTGTGGAAAAGAGTTCCTGAGAGGCAGCCAGCAGCTGAGTGCCAATATGCCACCAAGCTTCTGGTTTGTGGTAAGAGCAGTGTAGAGAGACAGCGCCCCTCCCTGCACACACAGGCACACACTTATATTATATATATATATATATATATATATATATAAAATTTTTCAGAATTTATAATCCTTAAACCAGAAGGTTGGTCAGTATCACCTGAGTGCAATAAGGCACTCATTAAAAGAAATGATCGCTACCACCAACGCTATGTCAACATGAACAACTTCAATGCAATCTATTAAATGGGCATACATTGCAAATTAGTGCATTTCAATACAATGGAAATACATGCATTATAATTTCACACTTTGCAGGTTGATGGCTCACAGTTAGGCCTACAACCATTAGAAGCACTTGTACACTGGCTTGTACAGCCTTATTGGGGGAAAGCATGTTCACAGATGAGCCTTCTAGTCCATGAGCCAGCAGTTTTTAATCGACTTCATAATCCTGGCCCTGCCATAAGCACTGCATTCAGATCAGTGTATTTGCACCAACAGAAAGAAAAAACTGGGCAAAAGTGGTCTTCACAATTTCACAATGATTTAAAGCATGAACTTTTTTCCATTTAGACCTTGCAAAATCATTTCCAGATAAGCACTGGAGACAAAGCAACCTTGACTGTGTACCTGAGAGAATCCTCCAAGCACTATCCTGGTGGATGGGATGCCATTCTTCACTTCCTGATCTATTAACGCTTTTACTGAAAGATAAACAGATCACATTTATAGACATTAATATTGACAGTGTGATGGAACACACAGTGCAAAAGAACAGAGAGACTTGATAGACAGAATAACCCTCCCCAGAGTGTTCATTGGCATTACACTGAGTTTTTGTGATAAATATAAACTCACTGTTCTCTGCAGCTCGTTTGATACCAGATTCATCTTCTGCTGCATCTGGACTCAAGCTTACAATATCAAACCTACAAGACAGCAAAACCACAGTCACATAAACATTCCCTCAAGCATCACTCCCAATTTCATCAAAACATTCATAAGATACAGAGAACAGCCATGAAGCCTTCGCCACCTAAGTTTGATGGAAGGAAGTAGAACAGGACAATGCTAAACATAGACTACAAAGGGACGCTATTCTCATTCAACTGGCTAAAAATTCAAGACACTTCAGAAGGCAATAAAAACATATTTGGAAGCTTCCAGTTCCTCCAAGCTTTTGAAGTGCTGTGGGTCTACTCAGCATCTATCTGGGTGAGTGGCACCATGTCAAAGGCCACATTTTGCACTGGGAATAAGGCTGAATGCTTCTTACCATGATGGCATGCGCATTCTCATGTTGAGGCTCACAGGCATGATGGGCCTGTGAAAAAGCCAGCCACAAACATCTGATGAGTTACAGAAGCATGTCCTTATTAAAGAATTGAATACCTTGTCTCAGGGCATAGTCTACAAGAACGGAGTCAAACCATACTCACGCGTGTGGACAAATGTATTTCACATGCGGAGTCCTGATACCTGCCAAGGCCTCTGCCCAGCCATGCCTATGGAAATGCCGATACATGAATGTATAGTAACGTTTTAGATGTTAGGCTACGCATAAAGAATATCCCATAGCAACACTCTATAGCTTGATGTGTAACTGAATTTTTTTTTTCATTAATATTGAGTGAATTAATGGAGGTGGTTCCGATTAGGCTACATACCCGGTGTCACCAAGGCCATGAAGAAATATCACCTGCAGACATTATGAACATTCATTACTGTACAGTTGTTTTGCCATATTCCAAATTAAGATTCATTGAGCGCAATGGCAGTGTTTCGATGTAATAAAAGAAGACCATGCTTTAGATATCACCCACCATTCACCAGCATGCCTGTTAAAGTGTCTCCAGAGTCAGTGGCTGTGTGGTGGTGTGTAGCATAGCATGTGCTCTACAATAGCCATAGTACAGGTGACCTGCACGTCCTCGTAAGCAAAATTAACTCACCGCTGCACTGGCCTTCCGGGCTGCTGGGACGATAGCGGGCAGCGGTGCCGACATATTATTACCACACATATAACGGACGAACAGCTGACATTCAACAAGAGAAACGATAATATCTATGCCACTTCTTGTAACAAGCACAACCGCCAACCAATTTGACTATCTTAGGATACCCCTTCTTCCGCCGCTGGTAGCGCTATGCGCTCTTGTCTCGATTAACGTCCACTTAACTTTTAAATCTGACGAAACCTGCATCAGTATCAGCATAACCCACTTAGCTACATACTTCACAAAATACGATCGAGAAGCTATGTGAAACTACGTCTCCTGCTTCTTTCTTTTTTCTAAATGCTTTCAGTAGCGGTGTTGATCCGTCCAGGAAATCCCGCCTCCTATAGCGGGTGACTGATAGCTCGATGTCCTTGCAGCAAGTGACACTTCTCAAAGCATTAAGCTGTTAAGGCTGGATGTAGACCGATTAGTGAGACTAACCCATTAAGTCACATGCCTAGTTGCCCAGTGCATGCTCTTCTTGAAAAACACCACAAGAATATAACGTAATCACATGATGAATGAACAGACATCTTAACTTTTTAGGTGAACAACATTCATTTTAGGTTTATATAACATTCCTTTTCAAAACAATCAAAAAACTTTCTAGGCTATGTTTTTACTATACAGAATTGAATATAAAAAAAAAATAAAACATTAAAGAAATAAAAAACATTAAACAGCAATATGTTCACGGAGGGGATGTAGCTCAGTGGTAGAGCGCATGCTTTGCATGTATGAGGCCCCGGGTTCAATCCCCGGCATCTCCATGATCTTTTGGTGTAGGGCGGTTACCGATTCCATGTCAAGCACACTGGTTGATAACGCGTTTTGGTGTAAAATGCAGGCATTTATTAGGATCTAAGTACTATGTTTTATGCATATAATGGTTGATTTATATTATGGGCCATTTTTCCTCAAAGGTAGCCTACCCTATACATTCTGAATTGACTTCTAAAAAAAAAGTTTAAAAAGATAGGTCTACATAACTTATAGATTTACATTTATGCATTTAGCAGACGCTTATCCAAAGGGACTTAAAAAGGGGGAGAACAATAATACGGCTACATTGCAAGTGGATAGAGCTTTTGAAGGCAAACAGGGATGCCTCTGCTCTGGTTGTGCCAATCTATATATTTAAAAGGTTTACATTTTAACAAATGCTAAATATATTTCGGTATATTCGTCGTAAATGGGCCTAGAGGGGTTTGCGTTCAAAATCTTCATTCTGTTTTTGAATTATCTACTTAGTTATTAGAAGGCAAATTTAACATTCAGAATTACGATGTCGCTACCGAAAATGTGTCGAAACATGCCATGCTATATTACCAGGTTTATCCAGTTTATGGAGCTAACAGGGTTCAAAAAGTTACACAGAGAATGAATTAGTAGCCATACGTGATACAATTTGTTACAGAATGGACCACTTTGCAACAATGCTTCCGGTTGAGACACCCATGGAGACACCACACACGTGATTATCCGCCATGACACTTGTCCTTGGATGAAGTGCATGGGGAACTATCCTTGGTACAATGTCTGTGTCCAAGACAACTGGTGGAAAGTCTTTGGACATTTTAAAGAATCTTCCTCGGATTACACTTGCAAATTTACGCCCAAACCCTGGTGCCAAAAAAGAAGTGAGTGTCATTTTCCTTCTGATATTTTGTTGTCTAGCTAAGTCAACGAGCTATGGTTTACACGATACTAGGAGTGTTAACAGCTAACGTTAACGTTAACATCATCTTAGGTAAGTGGTGGGGTGTTTGTAACTTGAAAGTAACGACACGTGCAGCCTTCAATACATAACGTTACTTACAGCACCTTTTATTTTGACCCCAAACTCTCTTTAAAAGTAACAACGTATCGAGAACATATCTAACGTTCATCATAACTTGAATATTATGTTGGTTAGCATGCCATCGTAAGATTACACTCAAACATATTCAGTAAGCTTATGGACAACCGACAGGAACAGCCTATTCCTCCGAAACATGCTAATTTTCAGTTATCCTAAAACTATAACGTTACTCTCAACCCAAATGGGATTTTAATGTTATCACACACAAGCTTTGTAAGGTAGTGGTGGTCTATCTGACGTGTTTACATTACTCACTTTTCTGTACAAAAAAAAAAACGTAGGCCTAACTGTAATGATACTTCGTATGTCGTTTTGCTAATGTGGAAGATGGTAGCCTATATTCTTACACAAAAAAACTGCATTCTTTCTAAACATTGTGCAAAAATACGACACTTTACAACATTGTACTGCAAAATATAATATCTTTGACACAAAAAGCCACATTTTTTATTATTAAGGTACAGTAATGACTGTTTATGTATGCCTTCATTCGTTCAGTAGTATTTTTGACAAAGACATCTCTCTTTTTAGGAGAGAAGGAGAGGTAGGGGTGCCCATGGTGGTAACAAAAGTGGCCGAGGTCATAAGGGAGAGAGGCAGAGAGGAAATCGTCCACGTTTGGGCTTTGAGGGAGGACAGACTCCCTTTTACCTGGCCATACCTAAATATGCTTACAATGAGGGACACAGGTTGGTAGTGCTCTTGCCACACATTTACTCAACAGTGCAACTGTGTTTTTTTATTTTTTTATTTTTTTTATTTTTTATTTGGACTTGACCAATAAGGTTTTTTGTTTGTCATTGTTGTATATCTAGCCAGCGTCCCCAGTATCCTCCACTGACACTGCGGAGACTTCAGTATCTCATTGATCTGGGACGAGTGGATACTTCCCAGCCAATAGATCTGACCCAGTTAGTCAACTGCAGAGGAGTTACCATCCAGCCACTGAAGAGACATTATGGCATCAACCTAGTAGAGGAGGTCAGTATATCAATATTCAGAAACACTAAGAAGTGTTTATTTAGCTAAGGTTACTGCAAGCTTGTGTGATTTTAGTGGTCACTGAATTTTTCTAAACTTAGTTTGTACTAGTAAAGAGTTGTACTAAACCTGTGACACAGAATAAAATCCTGGCAAATTTCTAATCTTTTCCACTGGATGGCAGCATGGGGCTAGTTTTGATGGTTCTTGCCAAGTGACTAGTGTCAGAATTGGCATTTCATTTCATATATAGTTGACAGATTTTTGTGTGTCTGTCTGTGTGATGTAGGGTGCTGACCAGTTCTGTGCTAAAGTGAATATTGAGGTCCAGATCGCATCTGAAGGAGCAATAGCTGCCATTGAACGTCATGGTGGTTCCATCACTACAAGCTACTATGACCCTAGGAGTCTGTGTATGTATCTTCCAAAGTATAAACTTAGTAAAATGGAGCATTTTTTTCAGCAGTTCTTGATTGTTATTGCTAAATCAATCATGGTGCAGTTCCCCAAACATCAGGCCTATACACTTGATTTCACATCCGATTTCTCTTTTAATCTACATTTCACTGTGTGTCCTATACAGCTGTCCTGATAAAACCTGTGCCCTTCTTCATGACCGGCCAGCCCATCCCCAAACGAATGCTACCAGGAGAGGATCAGGTGAAGTACTACACGGACCCCACTAACCGTGGTTACCTTGCTGACCTTGATCAAATTCAACAAGCTCGCTTGGCCCTGGCACATAAATACGGTTATGTTCTTCCGGACATTACTAAAGATGAACTTTACAACATGCTGTCAATGAGAAAAGGGCCACTGCAAATTTTCTTTGGTCTGTCACCAGGCTGGCTCGTCAACATGGCAGAGAAAAAAATCCTTAAACCAACAGATGAGAAGTTGCTGCAGTATTACAATGCCAAGTAGTGCCTCTTCAAATACTTTAATGCAATTTGTAATGTCATGTAAATACATGTTGTTATTGTTATTGACCAAATATACTATGAAAGTAAAGCGGTTATTCTTCATATAACCTCCTGTGTGTGTGTGTGTGTGTGTGTAAATTGGGAGGGGGTGTGATTGAAAGCCTTCATTAAAAGACCTGGATCTTCATCAATGAATGGAGTCTCAAAAATGTTACAAAAGGTATTAAACCTCTCTGAAATAAAATTCAAACAGCCTTCCCTGTCTGGAACAAATTGATTCTTTTCAAGTTTTACTGCTCTCTAATTTTAAGAGATTGTGCACCGCTTTTGACCATCAGGTGCTGAATGGGGCCATGAGGCAAATGGGACCCTTTGTAGTCATATTAGTATTTTGTAACTGGTGGTTTTGGCACTGGTGTTTATGCTCACTCTACACCTTTTATTCAAATTGACCATTGATATTGATATCTGTAGTGAAGTCAGCACCAGCATCTTTACTAAAAAACAAAACATCCAACAGTGCTGCAACCTCCATTGATAAAATAGATCTAGGCCTGTTTATGTGACCTTCATTGGTGTAGATTGAGCAATGGTGACTCAGTGAAAGTGAGCACAGCACCAGGTCTGTACCTCGCTAGCCTATTAAGAGGTGGAAGGAACGTAAGTATGAGCAGGTGAAGGGAAACTGGGAAAATAAGAACTAAAGACCAAAAACAGGAAACAGATGCCTGTTGTTGGTGTGTATGTATGTGTGAATGTGTGTGATTAGTCACAAAGCAGCTGTGTCCGGGCAGCACAGTCAAACATGTGGAGTCACACTCGGAACCCTGTCAACAAGCTTGATGTTTTTCCAAAAGCCTTCAGATTTTGTTATCTGTATTGAGCAGACAAATGGTGGGCTATATTCCAGAGAATGACACTTAGAGGATGAAAAGATCTGTCTGGTATGACATAATTTAGGCCACTGATAAATTCTTAAAATTCCTTACAACACAATTACAACAAATTCCTTTTTTAATTAAATATTTAATTATTTTATAGGCTGATCTAATTTTGAGTTAAATTATTATTGCTGTTATCTTTATTATTATTATTATTATTATTATTATTATTATTATTACTACTACTACTACTACTACTACCATTGATCCTAATACTAACAACAACACAACAATAAAAATAGTACCACCACTACTGCTAATAATAATATTATACAATAGGCCTAATATAACATGTTATTTGGACTAATTGCTAATTAAAACTTTTTGTGATGTAAACATAGATATGAGAATTTTAACACACAATCCAGTCCAAAGATCTTACTATGCTACACATAAAATAAAGACTTCCTCCCTTACTTCTGTTTTTCGTTCTCCGTCCAGATTTTTTTTGTTTGTTTTGCTAGTTCTCTTAAACTTCGGATGGTGTCCATAAATAGCTCTCTGGTCCATGCAGATATTGTCTTAAGGGACGAGGCCATAGAATTTTAACTGGTACAGCGAGGCTTTATCAAAGGAAGCATATGTTGGTGTGTGTGCGCACGGCTGCCCGTATTGTGTAAACCCAACTACCATCTCTCTCTCTTTCTCCTACGTGCGGCACAGTGCGGAAATGTCACCAAGGCTTGTACCCACGCGCTGATCTTATCGACGGTCAGTACGGGTCCTCCAAAAACGCGCCTTGCTCACCCAAAGTTATGCGCTAAATTAGAGAATAAATGATTCGTTGACTTTTGATTTCAGTAAAGGTATTAGTATAAAACAATTTGATAGCCTATACTTTCAACCAATTTAGTCACCCTTGAGCCCAAAGTCTATGTTTATTGTCATGGTGGTCTCTGAATCTGCAGGAAGCAAGTCTCTTTGGTAGATAGGCCTATTTAGCTCACACTAGACTGAAATAATAGGATACACGAGGATATTTCGGAGAGGAGAACTCATTACACTTATATCATAAAGATTCGTTTTTACTAAGCAAAGCCTAATAACTGTTTTAATGATGAAATTAATATTTTCATTGACCTGTGGAATAGCCATGTGATATAGGCTAAATGTAAGAATTTAATTAACAGATAAATAAATAAATAGGCTAATAGCTAGTTCATGGTAAAAGATTGATTAGGCCTAAACGAACGCCCCATCAGTAGCCTAGGTCTACCTTCTTTGAGAGACAGAGGTTGATGCCGACGTAATGATTAAGCGTTTCTTTGGGAGGCCCGTTAGGAGTTCATTTGAAATATTTACATGCCCTGGCCAGGCAGGAAAAGCAGCCGAAACCTTTCAGCATTATACTTTAAATAAATCAAACCACAGGAAAGGCCAAAAACACAATCAGTGTTTATGAGCGAACCCCTGCTCTTATCTTCAAAGCTGCAGAACTCCCTCAGAATAAAACGGTGCTTGTGTGTGTGCGTTCGCGCGCGGTTTGTGTGCGCGCGGGCACGTGTATATCTCGCTATAATCGTGTCTACACAGCACTACGCAAGTATGTAGTCTATGCATGTATTTGACTGAATGAGGCAGGGTATCACAGGCCATCTGCTTAAATAATGAGAAATAATGGCTTCTAGAATAAAATTCTAAAATGGCTTTTAGAATAAAAAGGCTAGATTAGAATGAAATTAAGGACAGAGGAGATAATTAGATGAAATTAACTGACTTTGAGCTCCCTGCTTGTTTGGGTGACCTATGTTGATAGATTTAAATGTCGTCACAAAATAGGCATATGCAACTTGAGATATATAATTTAATAAAAAAGTATTTCATGATGTTTTTTTTTATTTAAATCGGTGTGTGTGTGTGTGTGTGTGTGTGTGTGTGTGTGTGTGTGAGAGAGAGAGAGAGAGAGAGAGAGAAAGAGAGAGAGAGACATTGTGAAGAAGCAAGGGGAGTAATCCATTGTATAGGCCTTATCACTTAACTGCAACTGGAATACAATTCTTCATTTACAAAGAATAGTCAAGAGGACTGGCTGCTATAAGTGGGTAGACTTCAAAGTAAATGAGTGAGAGTGTGTCTTCCCCTGCTGCCCACTGGCAGTCCACATAGAGCATGATGAACTGTCCGCTCTAGTGGGGTCTGGCCCCTCAGGGTCATGCTTTGACTCTGTTCACTGCTTTGTCTGCCTCAAGCCAAGAACAGGGTTCTCCTCCCATGATTACCATCAGAAAGTTATTAATAGACATACACACACTCACACACAGTCTCTCCAACAGTCAAGCCATAGTGGCTTTTGGCAACATAATATTTCTCTTCATCATTAGGATCTGTCATCCTAATAGCCACTATGTTGCTTGTACAAGGAATGTAATTTCCCTCTGCAGACACTATCCAGGGTAATGACATCACACAAACATGCCATCATACACAATGGTATCAACTGGTTGACTAAAGTTTCAAAAGTCATTTGGCTGGTGTTGTGCACGGGTTTGAAATAATCTGATCATGCCTTTGTTGCCCTATTACTGGTTTCATCAGCTTTCTTGTATGTGTGTGTGTGTGTGTGTGTGTTTGTGTTTGTGTGTGTGTGTTATCTATTTTAAGAGGTGGTGCCTCATTGTGTCCCACTAATGAGGGCTCTGTAAGCATGCCTTCCCTAGGGGGCATGTAATCCTCTCAGTGTGTTTGGGTGTGAGAGTGAGTGTTTGCTCAAGGTGTGTTTTATCAGTGCTGGAGAAGGTGAGACAGAAATCCTGAATAGAATACTCTGTCCCAGACTGAATTTACCATGTAGACCACTTACCTGCTGTGCCAATACAATCCAGAATGCTACATACAATGGTCTTCACCATGGCACTATATGGATACTCTGCAATCATAAATGACGGTGGCAAAGAGATAGTTGGTGAATCTGGTTAATTTCCTCTCTGGCCTAACTTAGCCATCCCCCAAACTGAACTCAGACCTGCTGTCTGATACCTCAGAGACATCAAATGACACTTCAATATACCAACAACATGAAATGCTCTCCCCTCATGACACCGCAAGCTCCTAAAGGATCACAAAGTAATTTAATGAATACAAACCTTTCTGTACAATATATCAGAAGAATATATTCAATTTCAAAATCAAGCTCTGTCCTTTGCTGACACACCATTTTGTCCAGGTTTCCATAATTCCAACATGAGCAAATGGCACAGAGTGCAAGTATTCAAGAGTTTCCCATAAGAAATGGTCCATCTTTGGGAAGAGCACACTGATGTGACTTGCTCTCCTGCAAACTCTTAGTCTTGTGGCATTGGGATGATCTGCTTGTCCCTGTATATGAGTGCTGTCCAATACAATGGAACATTGTAATCCAGACACTCAAAGAACAATCACCAGAAAACAGTGCCTATTCAACAGTGCTTACAACACACACACACACACACACACACACACACACAGACACACACACTCACAAGCACACACTCCACACTCACAAACATATACAAAGACTATAGGCTACTGACACAAAAAGAGAACGTTAGGCTACAATCAAGAAGATTGGACGGAAGGAAAATGTGTCCTAAACCACATTTAAATTGTAAGTAGGCTAACTACAATAAATGTGGTTTCTAAATGACATAAAATGATGCAGGCCATACATAACCACCCCATCATCTCAACGTTTGACACCACTGTCAAACGAAACTAACATTATTGTATTCACGCTGAGCCGCACGAGTAAATTAATTAACCCCATTAGAGAGCTTAACAGGAGCTTGCGCCCAGTGTGCTTTCTTTCACACGCGGGATGTGGATTCTGCTCTTTTAGCTTCTAACAGCGCGTGAACGAGCAGAGATTTCAGCGAGAAAGCATGAAAGCCAAGGAGAAAATGTATCAATCATTTATTAACGCCAGAAAGCTTTTAAGCATGTGTATTGGAGTTCTTGTTTCTGTTTCCCAGAATGTGAATTCTGTTTTGTGGATCTACACAGCCATAGCCTGGGTAAACAGCCTACCAGCTTAGAGAAACTGTTTAGGCTAATGAAGCCATATATTTTCATGACAAATTATTAACATCTGAAATACTGAAAAGCGTCGTATCAACACTAAAGTGGATTGGATATGACGAGCAGATTACAGACTGATGAATAGGCCTACAGGCAACTATACAGATGTTTAGACTATTTTAGGCCTCAAAGTTCTAAGTTACTGCCTGTTTGTCTATATGGTTTGATAAGATTTGTGTCCTTTTCCATCGTGTTGTTTACACTGTCATCAGCGCAAATATGTCAACAAAAATAAACCATTTGAAGTCTTGATCAGATTTTGTTGAAGAGCACATAACAATCATTTATCGAAGATCTAATTAGGACAGCAATTATCAAGTAATCAATCTCGACCGCAATGATAAAAACGTGGACGTTTGAATTCAATTCGATTACTTGGATAGACGGCCTAAGTAGACGAACATTAGTGCAGTAACTGTATCGATTATCCAAAACACGTCTATGTTTTGACTTTTGACATTCTTGGGTTTCGTTAGAGCGCCGCGCAGACCTGATTGCTCTTTGAAGATGAGTATCTTAACCTTGAGCACTCATTGAATTAAGCGAGGTTAGATTTGAATAGAGCCGTCTGCCTGATCGAGGTGTGAAGGAGAGCTCCATCAGACTACAGTCTATTATAGAATCACATTTTGTCATGGCCTAAAGCAAGTCAGTCTTACGTCTGCCACTATACACTGATAACAGGTGCATTAGTAAACTGCCTGAAGTGATGCAAGGCCTGGTGTGTATTCTAATGAAGAGGCAGGCTCCAGGCGCGACTGTAAGTTGAAGGCTAGGTGACAGGAAAATTGACAGGAGTGGTGCGATACTAGTTGACCAACGTAAGAATTCAATTATACCCATAAAGTAGGCCTACAATGTGCCTACAATGAGTTATTTTCTACTGATGCTAGAGGTTATGCCAGAGCTTACCAATGCCAAAAATAATCCTTTCATTCCTCAAAATATGAATTGAAATCTATGCTATTAATTCAACTCTTTAATCGTTAAAAGCAGTTGTCTAGGCAAAACAAAGATTTAGTTAATTTATTTAGATTGACAAGCCAAAAAGTATGGCGAATTGCGCAATATATTCTTCCTGTTGCCAAAAGGTGATATCAGTAGACAGGTTTTTTGCATATCTGTCCATCTCTAAATGAAGGAAAGTGAGACTGTCTGATGGAATAGAGGTGGATGAAGCTAGGGGAGTCTTAGACTCACACCTCAAGATCCACTCCTCCCGCGCTCTCATTGGCTCGCTCCATCCAGAGGGCCTACTTTAAGAATGGTGCGCCCTCTCCAACACATCAAGCAATCAAAATCACGTGAACATGTATTTTGATCGAATGCTGCCAAACTTCGACATGGGCCTCTCCACCGTTTTTGAGAGCGACAACTACTATCAGGCTCCTTCGCACCCCAAGGCAAAAATGCAGTCAAACTCTCCCGCTTCTCAGCCCGGTAGCCCCGTGTCAGTAGAGTCCGAATCCAGCTGCTCGAGCCCCGAGGCCAAGCCTTCGGCCGGGGAAGGTCGTATCCGCAGACCACTCAATGCATTCATCATCTGGACCAAAGAGGAGCGAAGACGTCTGGCGGCGCTTAATCCCGAGCTTGAGAACACGGACCTTAGCAAAATACTTGGTGAGTGTAAAAATAACATTTCTGCTCTAGACTCACTGAATTAAATGTTTAGAAATACGTGCATTTATTTATTATCCAGAGAATATGCACATAGATTGAAAGTGGGTGCTTTGGCCAGTGTACTGAAATTCAGAAATACTGTTTAACAGCTTTGTATAAATTGTTGTATTTTGTACTTGGTATTAAACCACTGATGTTGTTTACCTGTAGGTAAAACTTGGAAAGCCATGTCCCTAGCTGAGAAGAGGCCCTACATGCAGGAGGCAGAGAGGCTGAGGGTACAGCACACCATTGATCACCCCAATTACAAATATCGACCACGACGCCGCAAGCAGCTCCGCAAGACCACAAAGCCAACCCCCTGTGACAAGCCCTTGGTTAGTGAAAGTGTTGTTTCCAGGGCTTACAACATGCCATATAGTCTTAGCTATCTGCTTCAGAACCCCCATTCACAACAACAGAGCTTCACACATGCAACTTCTTACTCTAACACACACTACATGACAGCATACCAGAACACCTACCCTGGCACCTTCTCAAACACACACACCACAGCTTATCCCCAAGGAAACCTGCTTCCAGATGGCGCCACTACCCAGAACGTACCAGCCTACCCAAGCATGGGTCCGAATGCAGAGGATTATTACACAGGCCAGTCTGCTGCAGTGCACCACCAGTGGCAGGCCCAGGGCTCTCAGGAGCATGCTGACTGGCGGGGAGGCTGCAGCTGTTCCCTGTGCAGTGGTGGGCTCTCACTCGAGTTCTACCTGGAGCAGGTGAGACTGGACATGCTGGATGAGCTGGACCGCAGCGAATTTGAACAGTACCTCAATCCAGTGAAGCCCAAAGACTAAAGACTGACAGTCATATTGTATTTTTTCGCCTTTGTTGAGTCGGATGTACTGCATGTGTTATTGCTGCTAGGCCCAAAGCTGGGTCATTGTTGCCATTGTGTTATTGCTGATAAATAAGTATGTGTATATGTTGATAAATAAATGATTATTTATTTGAATGAATCACAATTTCAGTTGTGGGATCTTATGTGCAAACAATAATTAAAAACTAGCTTTGATTGAAGAACATACACATACAGAGTCTATAGTGACACACTAATAACAGTATAATTGCATCTTAACAGAGCTTGGTTATCAACAGTAGTCAGCAAGCAGGACTAGTTGGGTGAAAAGTGGCAAAAGCAGCACCACTGCTGTATGACCTCATTTCATGACTGAGTGTAAGACGAAAGAGAAAGTCAGTGTGTGAGTTGAGGGGAGGTGATAAAGGTGAGCGACGGCTAATAGCCAGTTGCATAAAGTCTGTGTATAAACATTTTATGGAACTAAATCAAATTTCACATTCTTAACCTATTATGGACTGTTTATTGTTGAACGACAAAAATATCATTAAATAAACATCTCATTCCACATCTATCTTATAATGTGAATTTTGGGGGTATTGATATGACAAATATGTGACATGTGGAGAGGAGACATTCCAAGGATCAGTAAAGTTAGAAATTAAATCTCTTTGTGCTGCAAATGTTATATGGTGGAATGTGGAATATTTAGGAATATTGATTCCTAAATATCTTTAGTTTACAGTTGGTCTAAATTTAGTCTATGATTTGCTTACACTCAGCATTCCTCTCAGTGTGCTATACTAGGCCTTTTCCATTGATTATTTCCTGTTTTAGACTCTCAGTGCATCCTGGTAAACTTCAGAGCCAGATAGAGCTCATCCTTTTGGAATGTCTTTGGAATGTGCTAAGGAACGCTGTAAAAATAGATTTTTTTAGAAAGTTGGTTCTGACAAACCAATAATACGTACTTAGTTTATTGTCATAAAAATAAGCAAATGGAATACTTGGATAACATATACTGAAATATACTGACAAACAGTGTCTGGACAATCAGAAAAGGAGAGGAGGAAGGGAGAGATGAAATAAAGGAGACATGAGACAAGGAGACATTTTTGGATTTAAATAGTTAAAGCAGTAAAACATTTGATGCAATCTTCATTTAAGGCATGAATGTCTCAAGAGGAACAGCCTTTGACTACAGCCAGCCTTTCATTACAATGAAAGTCAGAAAATGTGTTAGTGTGGTGCTGGGGGGCATAATCATGGCACGATATACCGACAGACAGAAAGAGCGGGATAGGACTGAGAGCGAGAGTAAGACTGTCAGACAGAGTGAGAGACGGAGAGGGGAAACGAGGGAACAGCACTGTTGGTTTAAGCTGGGTTGGGCATTGGTGTGATCAGTAGAGCACTTGGGTGGGGTTTGGAACCTGCTGGGCCCATACAATACAAAGGAGAGCACAACGTCTGGTCTGCCAGCAAGGCTATACTGCAGTCCGACACCACCCCCACCCCATCTCCCAACATACTCATACATGCCTTGCCATGTGAGTTTTAAAGCCATGTCCAGCATGTCCAGATAGTTTTTTTCTTTTTTTTTTAAATAAAATTCTTACATATGCTCAGACTAAAGACTACATATGTCAAGTGGGAAAGACAGCAGTCTAGTTTGATTGTATGGCTCTGTGTGTGTGTGTGTGTGTTGTCTTCCAGACATCTCCTGTTTTGTCTCATGTCTAATTCTTTCTTCTCTTCTTTCCATTCTGGTTGTCCTCCCTCCTTATGTCACCTCCCTCTTCCATCTGTTCTGCTGTGCACCTCTAGACTTTGAGCTCAAAGACTCGCATTCTTCCTGTGCTGTGTGGGAGTTGGGAGTATAGTCGTAGGTCTAGAGTATGTGTGTCAATGTAAGGAGTAAGAAGTGATCATTGTAGCCAAGCAGGATCCAATGTAGAGTCTGCACCCGCACTCTGGGAAAGGGCTCGATCATATACGCACGTACACACACACACACACACACTCTGTCTCTCTCTTTCTCTCTCTCTCTCTCTCTCTCTCTTCAATTCAAGTGGGCACGACAAACATTTTTGCATTGCCAAAGCTTACAATGTTTACAGACAAAGTATGGTACAGGCACAAAGCATGACAAATACTTTATATAAGCATCTAAAAAAAGAAATAGTAAAATACCAGCACAACAATAGATAAATGTGTATGTGTACTTGGTGTGTGCATGTTTGTGGAAGTGTATCTTTACATTTATGTGATTTAACATGGGTGGAAGTTGTATGTTTCTGGTGGTGTTACTAATCGCTGTCCCTTGTGTTTTGGCATTCAGTTATGTATCTGGCAGCAAGAGCTGCAGTCTGACCCTGCTATTTCTCGCAGTGAAGGAGAAAATGCACCTCTGTCTCAACCTCATCTCGTACAGTCGTACAGTGACATATCCTTTGCTCTCTTGGCAACCATGACTTTTTATGTCGGCCCCTTTCAATGGCTAGGTTGTGGTCACTGAGTCTGTATTCGGTCAGGATCTGTCTCTGCTTTATATCTTTGACAGTAAACGGATATTTCTAATTTGAATTCAGATTTTATGATTCTATAGCATTCTAATTTGCTTTGGGATTTTGTCTCATTGTGCCAATGGTCCAAATGTTTCTCTTTAGATTCTTGGGTGATTTTGTTAATGTTAAATTTGAAAGCAGTGCTTGTCTGAGAGGAGTTGTTAGTGTCTGTTAGGGAATTATTAGTCAGTCTCAGTCCAAGCTGACTCAGGGGACTCTTTTCAGGGTTCAGATCTTGGGTTCTTATTACATTAAAATGTAGCGTGTCTGTGGGACTTATGTATGGAGGTGCATCCAGAAATGAAGAGTTCTTTTTTGGATATTGATTGCCAATGGGAATCTGTCTAATTCTGCCTCTCTCTCTCTCTCTCTCTCTCTCTCTCTCTCTCTCTCTCTCTC
>JAGFZM010000337.1:39638-71738 GCA_017657215.1 Limnothrissa miodon | reverse complement strand
CAGCTGATGGAACAGTAGTAGAAGTCACAGAGTTGTGACCGCGCCTTACCCCATGTCCTCACACGTGGCCACCATGCTCTGAGTCCATATTCCAAGCATATTCCACATTTTTTCCCTGTAACAGCATTTGCAGTATGTAGCCACTCCCGGCGCTCCAAAGACATGAATAGAGTTGCATGGAATCCTGGGTGCACGACTCGGCTAAATATAACTCAGCACGATACAAACAGTGTGTGTATTTATATGTAGGCAGCGTGTATATGTGTGGTGTGTGTTGAAATGTGGTGTGCGCATGTGTGTTCCATTCCTTTAGCAGTGTGTTGGATCATTTGTTGTTGTTGATTGGAATGACACAGGCCAAGGCTCATGTAACATAGGTGGTGCAGCCTCTAGGATCAAAAAACTTTTATGATACTTTCTCTACCCCCGTTCTCTCTCTCTCTCTCTCTCTCTCTCTCTCTCTCTCTCTCTCTCTCTCTCTGTCTGTCTCTCTTTCTTCATCTCTGCATCACACCACCCTGTTTCTCTGATGAATGCATCCTCCCTCGGGTTTCTCTCTCTCTCTCTCTCTCTGTCTGTCTCTTTTTTTCCTCCCTCCCTCTCTTGGTCTCTTTGTCTCTCTCTTCATTGTGTCCCTGAGTTTCCTCTTTCCTCTTTCTGTGTTTTGGGAACGGGACACACTCACCACAGGAGGCCACTCAGGCATTCCCGAATTCCTCTAGGTGCGGCTTTCTTTCTCTGCCTATGGACGCTTACTAATGACACACAACACACTCTTGCAACACACCCATACAGACACCTACACCCACTCTCAGAGGTGCTATAACCACAATTACCGCAAATTCTTTGTCAGATACAGAGAGGTTCTAAGTGAAAAAAAAGAAATACGTTTTTGATTATTAATGGAAAATAACTAGGCAACAACATGTTGTATGTAAGTATGCCTTTTTGTGTAGAGAGATAGAGAAAAAAGAGTCTGTGTATGTGTGTGTGTGTGGTGGGGGGCGTGTGTGTGCATATGCATGGGAGTGTGTGTGTGTGTGTGTGTGTGTGTGTGTGTGGGCGTGGGAGTGGGAGCAGAGGGGTCACTCTGGAAGTGAATGGATGTAGTGGAACAGCAGAATCCCCTCCATACTGCTCCCTTCAGCACGGAGGCTGTGGCTAAATCCTTATTAGCCAAATAATGAGCTTACGCTACTGTGGCAAAGAAAGACAGAGGGCTACACATACCATCTGGGCGCATCCCACTCTGATATAAAATAACAATCTTTATTAAGCCCTCTTTCATCCACTTTTACTTTTACGGTTCTGCTTTGTGTCCTTGTTACATACCCTTAACCCACACACCAATCATTTATTCTGTCATTCCATATTAAGGCATAGTTATATCTCTGTATTGTGCCATTGGATGAAGGTCATTTCTTTACATTTAAGTACAAAATGGTTACATTCAATAACTCAGTATGTATAAGTAGCATACATTGTACAGGCCTAAGGGTCGACTTCTCCAGTGTTTCGTGTGCCACAGGTGGTAGAGAGCTACCGTAGCCAAGATTAACTGTGAGCAAAGATTAAGCAAATTAGGACTGAAGTTCCTCTAAAGGTAACCTTCAGTCCCTGAGAGACGCGAGCCAGAATGAACATGGAGCCACACGAACTCCAACAAACGCATGAGAACCGTACGAAAAACACAAACATCGCAATGGACACAGTGAGTAGATTTTCTTCATTTTTTCACACAGTGAGTGACTTTTTAATTGAGTAAAACGTGTGTGTAAGCTGAGGTAATGACATTATATGATGTAACAAAAGTCTCTAATGTTGTATAATGTCCAGGAGTGGATAAATAAATAAACATTAATATAAAAAACTTGAGCTATAGTGGACAGTTGAGTGTGTTTGAGGTCTTCTTTATGGAAGTGTGTGTATGGTGGGATTAAGCTTCTATAAAGAAGGACCCACACAAGAGCTGTGCTTAGTCAATCATTCTCTACTGTTGGCTGAAGTTTTTTGTCTGATTTAATTTTTTTTGCTAATTAAATATTATATAAACATTTAAAAAATGTATATTTAAAAATGTAATTATTAATAACATCTGCATATTGTGTTATTTTGTCACTAAAATTGTAATACTTAATACCTGCTAGCTATACTTACAAATACTTGCTTTGTTGTGATTTTGAAAAATTTAGCTCAGCTTCACTTTAGGGTCATAGGAGGATATTTTCTGAATTGCTGTTGAGTGTGTAGGCTTAGCTTTGGTATGAGGCCAGTAGATGAGGTGTTCAGTGGGAGTCACACAGGCAGTAAACAACATCTGTCATTAAGATGCCAGCAGTCTGCCACTGTTGAATGCCAGCTCATTATTTATATCATGGGACATTGATTTTAAATTTGATCTGCTGGATTTTTAAATTGAAAGAGGCAGCACTCTAAAACTAGTTAGCTGAAAATTTAAGCTAACAGCCTAAAATTGTTCCTGCAAAGGAATCAATAGCACTGTTTGCTGCTGAAGCAGAGCAGTAAGACAGTTTGCCTTGATCTGGCCAGTCTTGAGATATGTATATGGAAGTCAGTGCATTTGGGTCAGAATGAAAGTTTTTAGTGTTTTGGGGTTTTAAACCCTACGTTTCTCAGCCAAATGAAGTTTCTCAGCCAAATGTGCCATTAGGCTCTTTCAAGTGCATGCCTCTCTTATCAAACTGAAAGGACTGGCCAGATCAAGGCAAACTGTCATACTGCTCTGCTCACTGTGCACAAGTTAAATCAAATGGTTCAATACAGTTTTGTGGCTTAAGAGAACATTAAAATATGGCTTAATTAAACTCTAATATAGATTACAGAAATTGCAGTTAGAAAATACCTCCAAAAATGTATATAGCCTAACTCATTTCTCATGATAATAACATTGTGGTAATGATAGTGGCATAGGATAAGTCCTAATGTGTGTGAGTGCTAAGAGAGTGTATGCATTTTATATGTGCACATGGAAGTGTATTATTATGTGTATGTATGTGTGTGCATCACAAGGTATGAAATGCAGCCCCTTTGACTGTATGTCCTCTCCTCTGTGTCTCTCAGGACATCTGAGAGTCACTAGCTGTCCTAGCTGACACCATGAGTGATGCCACAGGCCCCTCGCGGAAGCACGGGCCACCACTTGCCCAGTCGTCAGGCAGCGGTCGTACCATGACGACAGCCTGGAGGCAGCAGCCCTATATTCACGAGCCGATCTCTTCCAAGCGCGTCTGCTTCTACAAGAGCGGCGACTCGCAGTTCAGCGGCCTGCCTGTGGTCATCAACAACCGCACGTTCAAGACCTTCGAGGGATTGCTGGACAGCCTGTCCCGGCGCGTTCCCCTGCCGTTCGGTGTGCGCACTATCACCACGCCGCGCGGACACACCACCGTGCGCTCCCTGGACCAGCTGCAAAATGGCCACTCCTACATCTGCTCGGACCAGCGCACAGTCAAGCCTGTCGACCTGGAGCGTGCACGTCGCCGACCTCCGCCGTGGTACCACGCTAGGCCGGCCAGTGGACCCCGGCGCCAGGCCCTGCAGCCCCAGAGGGTGGAGATCCGGCCACGGCGCCGCCGCAGGGGCCGTGAGGCTACGCCACACCTACTGAGCACGCCCAAGCGGCTGGTGGTGTTTCGAAACGGGGAGTCAGAGGAGAGGCACACGGTGCTGCTGCAGAAGAGGAGTGCCCGCTCCTTTGAGGCCTTGCTGGACTATGTGTCTGAGATCATGCACTTCCCTGTGGCCAAACTCTACATGCCTGATGGACGCAGGGTGAGGGGCTCTTCTCCATTTATTCCTCATCCCGTTCTGGAATGTTCTTTATTTTTATTTTGTCTTGTGTAGGGGTGTTTGTTTTGTTTGGTCTCTGTGCTACCTTTTACACACACACACACAAACACACACACACACACACACACATTTCCTTTTCTTCCCCTCTTTTCTGCTGTATAGTGTCACACAGATGAACTCTTTCCCAGCCCTTGTGCTTACCCTTGCATGCGGAGCACTGTCACAGCATGATGTGAACCTTAGCTGTGCATGATCAACGTCACTGAAAGTTACCCTAATCTTGCCTCACATCCACCCCTTCTATTTTGGACTGCTTTACCCCCAGTAGCAAGGGAAACGTGACAAGTCATACAGTAGGGGGCAGGCAGTTAGTGTGTTCAGGTTCTTTAAGCCAGTGACATCATAGCTTGACCCACTGTTGCTGGGCTTGTAAATAACACACAGAAAGAGAGAAACCAGTAATCTTCTTTAGTGCCTCATCCTCTTATCTCCCAGTGCATGCTGGGAGCGCACCTGACACGGGGCATCAGGATCACACGCTCTTCAGCCCCCCCACCGGGCAGCAGACAAAAGCACCAGTGCCTAGTTATCAGTGTGTTACATAAAAACTGCATTACAAACAAATAAACCACTTTAGATAATCTGAAGGCTCTCCTCAAAATAACCCTCTGACAGATTTTAAATTAACTTATACACAAGGAATTATTTGGCAATTACTGCAAGAAGTAAATATTGGCAAGGAATAGGATATTCAGTGATTTACAATCAATATGTCCTCATAACAGCTACTGATCACTCCTGATCATATATTTTTAAAAGTTATTCAGAATTGCATTGGTAGACAGAATTATGGCCCTTGTCTTATTCTTTAAAATGTGATGGCATAGTTTGCAAGTGCAATCCTGTGATGTTCACAGGTATAATGGGACCTTGCAAAGTTTTGTTTTAGCCTTCCTTCATCAAACTTCCTTCACCAACAATATTAAGCAATGTTCTTGCATCTTTTTTTGTTCTGCATTGCACAAATGAAAACAAAACAAGGCTTTTTAAACTATACATTTAAGTTTTAAGAACACTCACATCAAGTCAGCATTCAAAAACATTTATTCTAAATCTGACACAACTGCAGGGACTGCTCATCTCATATGCATCATTTTCACACTACTAGCAGGAATGTTTCCACAGAAAGAAAATCATAATGTTTAATTGATGCTATATTAACCCAATTGGAGCATACATAATAGAGTAAAGCGTGCTGAAATCTGATGAGCAAGACATTATTTGACGTTTATAAAAAGGATGTTGGTCACATGTGCTACTATTCTACTCTGTCACAGGTGGATGGTCTTCCAGCTCTGATCTTGTGCTCTGGGGTATTGGTGGCAGCAGGCCGAGAGCCTTTTAAAGTAGGAGACTATGACATCCAGAGACCCACTGCTCCAACATGGCTGCCTGCCAAACGAGTTGGGACTAAATGGGTGCATCCCTCACGACGTAAGTCTGGCCTTTTTATAGTACCTCTCCTAGGCAGCCTTCAGTGTATTTATACAGCGGCTTTGGGGTAGTAGCAAAATGAGTGGGTTCATGTGTGGTGGTTGTGTCTCTGTGTTACAATTACTATTACATAACTTTAGATATCTATAGGTAGTATTGAAGGCAAAGCAAGGCAGGTTTATTTATAGAGGAAATTCAATATGCTTTATTCATATATCTAAGGCAGTTCAATGTCCTTTACAAAAACAAAAGCAAAGTACATTCATGTTAGAAAGTTAAAACAAAAAAGATAAAAAATATTAATGAAGTAATAAAATAAAGAAAATAATAAAATAAAATAATTAAGGCATAAAATGATTAATATGAAAATGTACAGAATATAATAAGAAAGATAAGTGAGTCAGAAAAAGCATTATGTGAATTGCAGGACTTGCCCGATAGAATTCATCATAACATACAGTGCCATTAGCAAATATATTTTAAATAGATTTAGATTTGTTCCTCAGTGAGTTTTCCCTTATTGTTTATTGTATAATTTTAAGAGAATACCTTATTTTACATAATGCCATGCTCATTGTTTCCAGATGGGCAAAAGTGGCTCAAGGTTCTGTAAATTGGATAAACATGATTGTGGCTCTCAAATAGAATGAAGGGTGGACAGCTAGCCATGGAATTTTCACATCACACAGTGTGTTTCATTTTGCACCTTGACACTATAGAAGGACTTCTTGTTTACTAAAATGTATACTAAAACTCTTATAACTGCAAAAGAAAAGACTTTTGGGATTAGGTGTTTTCTAACAAAAAGGATGTCAGGGAGTTGCAGGTTTTTGCCCTGCTTGGCTGTTTGTCCCCCTGTGTTTGACAGAGACTGGGCAGAGTGTGTGTGTGTCTGTAGCAGGGATGAGACTATAAAAGTGCTGAGGTTGTCATAACTGCTCTAATACCTTCACCAACCTACTTACACCTCATACCTGTCATACAGATTAGTCCAGATAGCCTCTAAGACATGGCTCGGTTTCACCATACTATCTTGCTTCGTGTTTGTGAAACTAATGTTTTATTTTTCTTTCTTTTTTTCTTTTTCCTCTCATGGACATGGAACCCCTGATGGATTTGTTGGCTCCATTCTCCTTGCTTCTTGGACTATTCAAATCAATCAATCATATATGTGCCTCTGACCACGTACATTTAAAGGGAAAAAGAAGTCAGGTTCCAGCAGCCTGAAATCCCGTATGTTCTCGCCATCCTCAGAGCGTTTCTTTGTGAACCAGATCCACAACAGTGTGGCGGGAAGTGCAGGGGACTATCCCAGTAACATGGCAGGCTCAGTTGAGATGGACACTGCAAATGCCCTGGGCTCCTTGGCTGGAACTGACATATTGACATATGGAGAGGGCTTGGGGGACAACCAGGCACTTCCTGATGATGACATTGAAAAGTCCTTCCGTGTCAATCAGGATGGCAGCATGACGGTAGAGATGAAGGTCCGTCTGACCATCAAAGAAGAGGAGACTGTTCATTGGACCACAACCCTGAGTAGGTCAGCCGTATCCAATCAATTGAGGGAATCGAGTCCCATCAATGGGGATGTGGACACTGGTTTACCAGACCTTTCCGACCTTCCTTCTCCCCCTCCTGACTTTGATGTAGATGCCATGGAAATCAGCAGTCACAATCAAGATTTCCCCCCTCTGCTGATGAACCAGGCAGCTGAAGATTCAGAACAAGGCAGAGAGGTGGAAGTAGAAGCGCAGGGTGGCAGTGCCCAAGTTTCAAGCCCCCTTGCCAATCGAGTACCCACACCTGGCCCACGCAAGACCCGACAGTTGCAGTCATCAGAGCATGTCCATCAGGGCCCTGAGAGTGAGGCACAGGAGAACATAATGGACTCATACTCCTACAGGGTGGAAAAACAGGAGTACTGCATGGTACGGCAGACAACCAGCAGACCTGTACCCAAACCTCGCAATGCAAGCCTTCAAGAGACTAACAAAACTATGAACTCCAGCACCAGTATGCAGTCCCAATACAAGTCTTCTGAGGTTCTCAAGGTCCAGGACAGTGCTGAGGAGATTAGGGAGACTGTCCTGCACATTTACAAGCAGCAGACTAGCCAAGACAACTTTGTTGCCAACACACAGGGAGTATCCGTGTATAACCCACTGCATGGCCGGCCTGCAACCTCAGAAACTCTGCTCCCAGCCTCCTCTGAAATAACCTTCCGGTCATCCAGCCTGGACATTGAGTCTGAGCAGAATCCTTCAAGTCCTAGTAAGTCAAATAGTAGAGAGAAGCAGGCTGACAACCTGTCATTGTCTTCTGATTTTAATAAATTTCAAACATCATTTGGTACTGATAAATTATCTTATGTTGTTTCAGGAGAGAAGATGTCTGATTCAAATCAGCAAACAACAGAAAGCAATGGAGATTCACAGAACTTAACCAGGAAAAGGAAGTCTGTTAAAATTGTGTTTAAAAAGAACAGTCACATTTTTCAAAGCACAACCTCAGAAAAAAAGAGGAAGGAACATATTGCAGAGATTCTAAAAGGAATCCGGAAAAGAAAAAGCAATCCTGGATCATCTGCAGGATCTGTAAAAGGTGTAGAGCGCCTCAGAACTAAAGCAGCTCAAAAACTGCTCAAGAAAAGACAAAGATTACGGGCAGCTGAATATAATATGCCTGTTTCAGACAATAGCTCTATGCAGCCTACAGAAACCAAAACACAAGTGAAAGAGCACCAAAATGAGCTATCAAAGGCTGTCCTAGAAGATAAAAAAAGTGAGAATCTGAATGCCCCTCAAAAAAGAAACGTTCTGGAAGTTGAGGGGCTTCGAGGCAAAGTGGCTCTGATTCGTCAAACATCTATGCATGATGAGAGGCGACCCACACGGCAAATAGCTGAGCTGAGCGAGAGTGTCTCTCTTCCTGCCCTCAACTCCTCTTCCTCTATGATAAATGAATACGTGGAACAGTGGCTTCGGACAAGCCGCCAGTGTGCTGTCTCGGACATGGAGGATGAACCTCCTTGTAATGTGGAGCTCAATTCTGAGTCTGCCTCTCAAACAGGCGATGAGCGCCAGGCACTATTTCAGATCAGCACTGATGGGGAAGCATCTCTAGAGATAGGTTGTGAAATGATCCATATGACTGAGGATCCTCGTGGAGACGCTTTAACAGTCAACCTGCCCAGTCTAGAGCAGTTATCAAAGATTACACAGGATTCATTTGAGGCTGCAGAGGCCGCAATACTTGCAGAAGAACTAACAGAAGAAAAGGATTTATGTAAAAGTAATGGTTTTCATAGGGCACCACTTGCTACTAATCCATCACCTGCAAATCCAGCAACAGGAAGGAATACAACGCCTGCACACAGTCATTTAGCTGAAGCGACTGAGCCATCTGATGATCTACCAAGTCCCAAACCATTACCAAGAGGTAATACATTAGAGAAGAAACAATCAGTAAACTCAAAATATGAGTCTGAAAGAAATATAATCAACAACAATGAAACAGTGGATAGAACTATTCAAGCCAGTCAAAAGGCTGTTAAAAAGACACCGGTTAATAGTTCTACCCCACTAAAAACCACTCCTATTTCCCCTTTGGTAGAGAACAAGCTTACCAAATCTGGTACACCATCAATTTCACATAAAAATACTAATGGACAAGCTATAAAAAACACAACTTTCCCCCCAACGCAACAGGAATCAGGAAGCACTCAAACAACAAATGTGGTACCAACACAAAAATCCTACACGGTGAGGATGGCGGCCCGTCCTGACATGAAACCAGTGGTAGAACAGCTGTGCCTATCTATCCAGTCCATAAAAGAGACAACACAGCAGAGGCGCCCCTCATGCCTGGAGAAGTCCAACAGCTTGCCTGACTTTTCATCCCACATAGCATCAACGTTTGGATCATCCACTCGCGTCCTTCTGGCCTTTCTCTCTGTAATGACACTGAAGGATGGACTTGCCAGTCTGAATTCAAACAAGCAGCCAGGCATTGATAACCTAAGTTACTCAGAAGCCCTGAGGTTACTTGACTCCCTCAAAGAGTTGGCCAGCATTGAAGATGCACATGTTCTGAGGCAGAGTCTTAGTGCCCTCCAGAACTCAATCTCCAGACACTTGCTCCAAAGTTGGAGAGGGTTTCAGGAGCTCAGTGATCAAGTGAGGAGCCGTAGTGTCACCCCCAGCAGCTCCGAAAGTGAGGGCCCTCCTGATGTGGGGCCAGAGGAGGGAAAGGTACTCCAGGAGCTCATGGGTGAGCTGGGAGTACCTGAGAAAGTCAGAGAAGAGCTGGCTGCCTTAACCAGCCCTGGTGAGAAAAATACCTGTGAACAGGCAAGCATAATAGAAACCACATTTTTACAGCCAAAGGAGGAGACTGTTAGAGATAAAACCTCACAATTCCAAAACGTAAAGATGAAATTTATTGAAAAGACTGTAGGGGAAAATAATCAAGAGAAGAGACCAGAGCAAAAACTAACTTTAGTGATTGCAGAGGAGAGTAATCCCCCAAAAAACACTGTCACAGTGCAACAATCTGAAGAATACTTTACGAAGAGCTTTTCTCAGGAGAGCACAGAAAGTTATCACAAAGAGTTGAATGTTGAGGAGAGCAACCATAAAGAGATGGCTGAATCTGTACCAGAGCTTACACTTAATGGCTTTACAGAATCCAACCCTATCGAGAACCCTGTCAGCTTGGTAGTATCAGGGATGGATAAAGATACCAGTGCTCAGATGACGTCAGCCAAGACAACAGATGACCCACACCCAAGTATTGCTTTTAGTAGCAATCTGATGCCAAACGTGGGTTCAGGTGATCCAAATTCATCTGCTGATAAGAAAGGGCAGCCTGCCTCAAAATGTCAGTTGAGCTACATGCATAGCCCAACAGAACCTAAAGCCCAGTCAGAAGCTAGGCAACTCAGTGATGAGAAATCAGACCAAGAAGAGATACTTGTGGAGGAAGAGAAAGATGCTGATAACACACAGTGTAAGGGAGTTGAGATCTCTTATGCTGAGAATGATGAGGAAGATGTTGCCCCCACAGAGGAAGAGACTGTAGATCCACCGATAAGCATAGAAGAAGAAAAACCCTCCAGCTCCGAGGGCCTAGAGGAAGAGGACGATGAAGATGACATATATGAGGAACTAATGGGGTTGTCAGAGGAGCAGGTAGATGAAAAAGACAAAGTAAGTGACTCTCAAACACAGCAGATACCAATAGTAGATGTAGAATACATCACCAATGCAGAACAGACCAACACTGCTGAAGGACATCATGAACCAATGAATGAAGCTGAAAGTAGAGATGAACAGGGGGTATTAAAACAACTAAGGGAGCCACCTACCTTTCATATCCATCGGGATACTGAAGAAAAGCACACAACACTTGAAGAAGAGGTCAGTCCCTTTCATACAGAAGTACAATCAAACCCTGTAGAGCAGCATATTATCTTAGACAACCCAGAATGCTACTCCATTTATCAGGAAGGTTATTTGGCAGAACTGCAGTGGGCAACAGGAGAGGTCATAGGTCACAGGACTACCTCTTTTCTTTATCCTGAGGAGAGAGAGGACTCTGTGAGAAGATTTGTCAGTAACTTGGAAGAGCAGCCTTGGAATACTGAACAAAATGAAAAGAAAACACCAAAGAAATCTAAAACAGAACTTTCAAAATCTCATATTGAGGTCCCAGAACTTTCTGATAATGATGATTTCACAAGTGTGTCCCATCTCTCTGATGAACAGGCTAAGATAGATGAGTTCATGATGGGAACTCCAGAGGTAAAACGATCACCAAGTGTCAAAGAAATTAGGCAGACTATTTTGAACAATACCTCCTCCCAGCTTATTAACACAAGCAGAAGCTCACCAGCATCAAGAGTTACATCCCCATTAGCTTTCAGCTATGACTCCAGATCTCGTGACTCAGAGGGCAGCCCTCAGGCCAGCAGAGTGAAATCCATCAGGGAAATGTTCCTGGCCAAAAGTAGCTCAGAAAATCAGTTTGTTCAGAGACGACAGCCAAGTCCTTTTAGGTTTGATAGATCAGACTCACGTCCAGGAACATCTGACAGCGGAGCTACTGGATCTCAGAATTCCTCTGTTGAGGACACAGGAAGAGTGTCAATAGCTAAGGGGTATGTCAGGAGAACTATTGAACGACTCTATGGAAGAGGTGGATCAGGACCAGCAAAAACTCCAGAACCAAAAAAACCCTCGCCATCAAAAGGAAAACGAAAAGAAGCTATCCTGCAGAACACTGTCAGAAGCCTAGCTGCCTTTCATGAGGCTCGCACTCGTGTCATTTCTGACCTGTCATACTTCAATGCAACAAGTTCATTCGACATCACTGAGCCAACTCAGTGCATTGCCATGAATGCCCAAGTGGGCAACCAGAATGCTGTGCTTATTGATGAGGGCCGTTGGCTCATGCGTGAGAACCACCCCCTACAGTCTGCACCAACAGAAATACCTGGTACACCAACAAACAAAAAACTCTTATCATCAGATAATGAGTCTGGGAGCACCAAGCAGGACAGGAAAGAAGATGCTCCATACTCCTTCTTCAGCACGGCTACTCCAACTGGTGCAGATGCTGAAGAGCCAGTTGTTCCACACTGCACCTACCTCACCCTACCACATGGTGGTGACTCAGAACCAGAACAGGATGATCCCAGTGCCAAGGCTGACCCTTCCAAAAAGAAAAAAGTGTCCCCCGCCACAGAGACAACTAAAACTTGCTCAGACAAAAATGGCAGCCTGCCAGGCTTTATCCCAGAGTTTAAAAGAAGTGATAATAAAGTTCATCCTCTGATGGACTTCCTGCCTCTCTCACCCCCAGTGATGATTCAGCCCTCTAAAAGGGCCGCACAGGCCTCACAGACCACACAGACAGGGGTGGCCCAGCGTAATACTGGTGAACCAGACTTTTTGGAGATGCTGTATCTTATGTGTGGAGAGCATTGCCCCTTTCTCTGAACCAACCCCTCAGGAAAGCAGCTTTTACTAATTTGTTTTAGCGTGACACCTTTGTAAGACCCTACAATTACAGTAGCAAAGGACTAGGATAAGCCCTCGAAGTAGATCAATACTGCAAATGAGTCCTAGCAACAAACCTTCCTGAGATAGTCAGCATGGTACAACCAAGAAAATTTAAAACCATTGAGTGATTGAGCATTCATCACTTTACAAGTGAACTGGATTTGATGGACAAGTAAACAAAAATAAATAATGAAATCTATAGTGCCTAATCTCTTATTGGGAACATGTGATCTTGCATGAACAACTGAATATGTTGGATAAAAAAAAATCTTCATGCTTTTGTATTGGTCTTTTTAATCTGTTCATCTTTGCTTTAATACCACTGTGGTACAGTAAGTAGAGGTCTCAAAGTGTATATTTAGCTCATAGAGATTGTATGTCAGCCCTTTTGGAAAGCCTGGATGAACTGGACATGACTCAGAAAGGTCATTTGGGTAATCTTGTTTGAAATTCTTTAAAGAGATCAGGAGTGCACATGTCATAGGCCAGCTTACAGTTACATGAGGACACGCCAATTCAGTTAATAAACATGAACACAACCCTTTTTTTTACATGTAGTCTAGTACACGCAAACTGTACGGCACTTTTAATTAATCAGTTTGGGTTTGACATTTGAAAAAAAAAGACTATGCACCAAATGAAGCAGAAATATTGTGTTCAATCAATGTATATAACTTACCGTAACATAGAAAACTTATATTTTAACAGTAGAAACGGGCAATGTAATACCATATCAAAGGTGATGAGTTTATAAGAACAGGACAATGTGAGAATTGAAAGTCAATGGCAGCTGGAAACTATATGTTTCAAATCTTTGTATGTTATTATGCCTTGTTCATTAAATACATTGTGGTATACAACATATGTGTGCTTTTATTTATTATTATCATTTATGTTTACAGAGATCTGATAATAATTCTCATTGTGTTCTCTGTTCTGCTTAGTTTTTTTGAGTAGTATTTGTTTTTCTGAGTCACAGCAGAGAAGTATTTGATTGACAAATTTTAATGCTAATTATTTAATGGTTAGGATCAGGTCAACAAACTGTGCCATCTGCACCTACCATATTTATCATTACATCAACACTGCACATCCTCCTCCCATCACAACTAAATAACACAAACAACATACATACACTGTGCAGTGTTTAAAGACACTGGGTGCCAAGGTCAGTTGTGACTGCAGTGAACTTGTTTATCCACTGGGTGCCAGCAGTTTCACACATTCACACACTTAGTTGAACATTACACTACTTCCTTATTTGACACCACACAGTTATTAATTATACAAACAAACTAGTGAAGCCTTTTTCTTACAAAGATAAAAAAGTTATGCTGTCATTCAATGACAAAGTGAGGCAAAACAAAAACAATAGTTTTTTTTTTTATTCCAATTTTTTTTTCCAAATTTGTGACACAACATGCGAGTTAACAGCAAAGACCAAGTTTTTGATAATGATAAAAAAAATGCAAATATAGCCTACACACTCTCTGGAATATAGTTTTCATATGCTGAAGTTGCACAAAATCCTCTTTTAGTTGCCAGTGGCAAAAAGATCTTTGTTGTGTTTTATATAGTCTTCCCTAGGAAGCGCCGACACTGAAACATCTTCAGTCAGCTGTTGAAGTTTGTTGAAGCAGCCAGCAGGAAATGCCTTTTCACATGTTTACGCTATTCTTTCCTGAACCAAATCTACTCTTTGATTTCAAGCAACCATGCTGTACAGTCCAAAATATTCTTGTTCATATTAACATGTGCTTGTATTTATAATAATAATAATGATTAGTGTTATTATTGTGTCTCTGTTTCACCTAGTGTGTTCAAGCCTGTGTTATATAACTTTAGAAGTGTTATGTTCCTCAACTTCAAAAAAAAGTTACAGATGGTTGAAGTAAATGCCCATTTTTTTCTGTGGCACAATCATATGGAACAAACATTTATTTTCCATGACAAGACATAGAATTTTCCCCATCTCTGATGCTATCAGTGGTTCCTAGCCCCAGCTGTGCGAGGCAGAGGTGCAGAACTCCCCACCCCACCCCCACTCCCCCAGGGATCCAGAGCACTGAAGCGTTATTATGTTATTATGCAAATAGATTATGAACGCACAGTATACAGTAGCAGGAAGTTTGTGTCTCAAAGAACACACTGGATAAAACAGCAACTGTCGTCCCTGGGTGTAAATGGCAGAGAAATAACTGAAATTAAAACAGCCTTTTTTTCGTGGAAAGGATACCTTTGTGAAAAGACTGGGAGAACTCATCGAATGGGTATGTGATTTTTCTCTCATTTTCTCCTCTGTTTGAAGTTTAAAATTAGATTGTCAGACTAATATGGATTGGTTGTCTGGTTGCGCTAAACGTTAATGAAATTTACAGTTAATGGGCTGCTAAGTAGTTTCGTTTTTATCTTTGCAAGCAAGTGTAGAGAATGTGATAGATTTAAAAAAATTCAGTGTCTTCAAACATCTATCCATGGGCTTTTATAGTTTAGACACTTCGTCTGATAGTGATATACTTTGTTCTCTTCTCCCCCATGCGCAATGTTCTTGTTACGTTTCTGTTGTATCTGTTTTCTCAACATACCCGATCTGATTGAATCCTTCTGTTTACACATTTCTTTCACCTTCCACAATTTCCTTTCAATAGGATGGGGTGTGCTGGCTCAGGGCTTCAATTGTCAAAGTCTCCTGCAGCTCTACCAGATAGGGATAGGTACAGTGTAGAACCCACAACCCGCACAAAGGTAACAGTTTTGACATACATACAAACACACACACACACACACACACACACTATATCCAGAAAATACAAATGACAAATATTTAAACCGCATTCAAATAAGCTTGTTGGACTTATCTCAATCCCTCTCTCCTGCTCTGTTTTTGTAGAAACAAGGACTTTTACCAGGGCAGGTGTTACACAGCAAAACTGGTAAAGTGTCACCTGAGTGAATTTGGATGCAAAGTTATAAGTTCCCGTTTTATATTCTCTTAT
Source organism: Limnothrissa miodon (assembly GCA_017657215.1). Classification (NCBI taxonomy): domain Eukaryota; kingdom Metazoa; phylum Chordata; class Actinopteri; order Clupeiformes; family Clupeidae; genus Limnothrissa; species Limnothrissa miodon. Next base: position 56,374 of record JAGFZM010000337.1, on the reverse strand, counting down.
GGCCTCTGTGCTTATTGTACAGGTGAGATGCTTGTCATGTTATGAAGAAAGGTGTTGTGTGTTTCTTTATCATATAGAGTCTAAGAGTGGTAAAGTAGTGACTGCACTTTACCCATATCAAGGCAGAAATGTTGGAGACCTCTCATTTAAGAAAGGGGAGAAAATGAAAATACTCTCAGAGTAAGTGGGTGTGCATTGGTAAGAGACACACACGGTTGCTCATGGGGTAAATAGGCATGTCTATGACTGTGGTGCTGTATGTGTTTAAGGCTGGGAGACTGGTGGACAGCCAAGTCACTGACCTCTGGAAAGCAGGGACTGATCCCTTCCAATTATGTCGCTGTCTCCGAGAGCTTAGAAGTCAAAGAGTGAGTTTCTCTCTCTCTCACAGACACAAAAACTTATGTACACACACTCACACACACACACACACACACTCAAACACAATTTCACCTGACAATATTTCAGGCCTGACAATGGGAATAAACATGGGGAAAGTCTTGCCATTACAGACAAACCATAAATAAATTGAATAAACAGAATCTAACATCAACTGATCTCTCTTTTCTGAGGCTTATTTGTTTTCAATGCTTCAATGCTTTAATGATTTTTTCAGGTGGTTCTTCAAAGATCTGGCCAGAAGAGATGCTGAGAGACATCTGCTCGCTCCGGCCAACAAGCCCGGGGCCTTCCTCATCCGAGAGAGTGAGACAACAGCAGGTAGGACTCGTCATGACACCATCACCTTACAACCACCTGGCCATTCTCACAAACCCAATGACATAAGTTTGCATTCCAAAGCCTAACCCTGGTTTTGGAATCCTTCACAGGGACGTTCTCCTTGTCCCTCAGAGACATAGCCAATGATGGTGCTGATGTGATCAAACATTACAAGATTCGGAATCTTGACAATGGAGGCTTTTATATCTCCCCTCGAGCCACATTCTCAGAGCTGGACAAACTGATCCAGCACTATAAAGGTAAGGATTAGCATTTGTCAAGCATTGCTTCTGTTTCGAGTGGTCATCATACAACCTGAGTCCTCAAATGCAGCACAGTCAAATGGACTCTGTCGGAAGTTGGGACAGCCGTGTGTGAAGCCCAAAGTTCAGACGCCCTGGGACAAAGATGCCTGGGAGATCTCCAAGAGCACCCTGCAGATGGTAAAGAAACTTGGTGCCGGGCAGTTTGGGGAGGTGTGGATGGGTGAGTATCTGGAGTGAAGTAAATCTCAGAGAGAGAGAGAGAGAGAGAGAGAGAGAGAAAGAGTGAGATGTTTTTATAATGTGTGTGTGTGTGTGGTGATTCAAAACAAATAGCTCAGTTTAATCTATAATTGACAGTTGCTATATTTGGAAAAGACTTCCATAACATCTGATTGCAGTGTTGCAGGTTTAGTTTAGTGTCAGAGTCATATGACTGATGCATGTCTGAGCATATGTTGCAACTATTACATACACACATCATTGTACATATTTCTTCTGAACTGTAAAGCTTTGTGAATATGCTGGGAAGAGGGAGGTGTCTCCATGGTTATGGGTGGGTGATTGTCTAGTTTGGTTTGATATTATGTGAGTTACTTTACTAAGAATAGTCAGTGAAGCAGACCCCACTTCCTTTTCCCCCTACAGAGCTTGCCACTGTAAACTAAATTCAATGTTCATTCTGCCCTCTCTGGTCGATTTGGTTTATATTCCCTCTTATATGCCCTCTGTCTATTGTTGATGTTGCTAACAAGTATTGTTCTGGGGATCTAACCAATTCTGGAAGATGTTTGAGCTTAATTTGTCTTGTGTCTCTCCATATACATAGCCATATACAATAACTCCACTAAGGTGGCGGTGAAGACTCTGAAGGAAGGGACCATGTCTATGGAGGCCTTCCTGCAGGAGGCGGAGCTGATGAAGGGCTTGCAACATGATAGGCTCGTCCGCCTCTATGCAGTGGTGACTAAGACGCCACCCATTTTCATCATCACAGAATATATGGCCAATGGTACTGACCTATTCAAAAATACTGTGAAGTTGTCCGTAGTGGGAGTTGGTTTGCCATAAGTGTACCATAATTAGTTGATTCAGTTCAATTCATTTTATTTATGCAGTGCCTTATATTATAGTCTTGTGAGCAACAGGGGGAAAGTAAGAACTCCATTATGTTTTGTCTTTATTAGTCTAGAAGAAGAAACTTTGGGTTCAAGGGGCCAACCCAAATGAGTCATGCAGAGGATTGCAATTAGCAGTTGCTCAGATAGTGTAGCAATTAGTCCATGGTGTTAATATCATTAGAATCACAGGATATTGTCCCACGTCAATAATATCAAGAATATCAGATTGTCAAAAGCTCTGGACAGTGTGGTAGCAGCAGGAAGCAGAGTCTATGTCGTCATGAATATCCCATGAGCTTGATCACAGTCCATTCAGAAAGGAGTTGGTGATATGTGGTCAGGTGGAGGGAGGCAGGGACGATACTCAGGTTTTTTTGTGGCATGGATGGCCAGAAAATGCAAATTAATTAGATGTACTCCTCAGTGGTCATGTGTTATCCTGTATGTGTGTGTGTGTATATTTGTATAAATACATATATACGGAGAGAGAGCGAGAGAGAGAGAGAGAGAGAGAGAGAGAGAGATGTATGGCATGCATGACACATGAATGTGCAGGAATAATCAGTAGCTACCTTAGACAGGAGGCAACATGAATACAATATAAAGTATTCCCAAATGGAAGACAACAGAGAGGCATTGTTTCAAAAGAAAGTTTACATTTTAAGAAAACCCCTTCAAATATGCAAATAGTTACTAGGTAGCCTACGCTGCACTATTCCATGTTTTATGTGTATGCATTGCTTGTATTTTCCACTGTGATGTCTCACTATGACAAGTGATAATCTCATGATCATCAAAATGGTAACAGGAAATAAGTGAGGGGGAATTCAGATGAGCACTGGTGGGTAACATACCACCCACATATCAGTACAGAATTACATGCTAATGCCTTCTTTGCTCTCAGGGAGTTTATTAGATTTCCTCAAGAGTTCAGGAGGGAGGAAGGTACTTCTGCCAAAACTCATCGATTTCTCCGCACAGGTAGGATTCTCAGAGGGATTCTCTACCTATGGTTGATCAAATTTAGCCACTATCTAAGTTTTTTTATTGATGAATAGACCCTATACTGTACTGCCTGTATCTGTAAGAACCTGTCGGCCTTTTTTGACCTGTCAGAGTGTAAATTCGACCTTGGTGTTAGGCTGTGTACGTGTGTGTTGGAGGAGGGGAAAGGTGCATACTCATGTAATTCTATTTTAAATGAGCAAGAGGAAGTAGAATAAGGGCTGTCATGCAGAAACTGTGTGTCTGTGTGCTTATGGGCACATGTGTGACAGATTGCAGAGGGGATGGCCTACATTGAGAGGAAGAGCTACATTCACCGAGACCTGCGTGCAGCTAACGTGCTGGTGTCAGAGAGTCTGCTGTGCAAGATTGCAGACTTTGGCTTGGCACGCGTCATAGATGACGACATGTACACGGCCAAAGAGGGTAAGCGTGCCCAGTGGGCAGTTCCTCTGCTGTTTCCTTCCCAATTGTTATTTGTACATATTACCATTAACTAGCATCTTATGAATAACTTATCATGGAGATTAATTGACATGTAAGGTCTAACAAAAAGCCAGGGTGTTAATCATTTTTAGCTGCTATAAAGGTAAATACTGTATGTGTCCCTTAAACTTGATTGAAGAGACACCAGTGGAAACCCCTAAATGCAACAGCATTGACTTATATATACTGTAGTTAAATGGCCAATAGCAAATACAGAAATGTTCCCCTAAACTTTTACTGAGGCAATGTCATCTACTGGCTTAGTGGATAAAATTCAACTCAGTTGCATTTTTAGCATAAGAAGTCAATTTAAAATAGAAAATGGCTATATTTTAGCTTAGTAAAGATATAAAGGTGATCTAAGAGTGTATGTACGTGATTTCCAGAAATTAATTTCTAAATGACTTAAACCCTCTTGTAGGCTACTAGGTAGCCACGCTACACGCATCCAATGTGACAATTTACCTGACTAAGCATAATCCTTAGGAGCATATATCTGCGATTCACTAACTTTACATTTCAATTTTGTCATTCTGATGCAAGTCCAAATCCATCTTCTCTTCCATATACTTAGGGTCCATATACTTAGCTTGAAGGGCAAAAAGAAACATATCAGGTCTAACGTATCGCTGAGCCATCAAGACCCTTGTATGTGGGGCACTGTTCAGGGTAAAGGGCCCATTTGCATTGCAGAAAGTTTTTTTTTTTTTTGAGTTTCAGATAGTGAAATAAAAAGTTTAGAGATAAAATTTACTCTGTACTAAATTACCTAAACCAAAATGTTATGGATACCCTTCACTCAAAGAATTGTGTTGTCTGTTTTACATGATTTTCTGCTGAGAGCAAAGACTATTCTCATACCAGACATGACAATACAGTCTGTTCTTTGATCAAGGGGCCAAGTTTCCCATCAAGTGGACAGCTCCTGAGGCAATCAACTATGGCTCCTTCACCATCAAATCAGACATGTGGTCCTTTGGCGTCCTGATTTATGAGATTGTCACCTATGGGAGAATGCCCTATCCAGGTGAGACACACAGACACAGACGAAGTTATTGCTCTTTGACACGTTTCTGCTGTAGGAGAGGACTTGTAATGAGAGTAGTTTAACTTAATGACCGTGTCCTTCTCAGAGCAACGTCTGCCATAATCCATCCACTAAACCATGGAATTGGATAAATAAACTTACTCAGTTTGATTTCACAGTTGGAAATGTGTGCTTAATTGTGTTCCTGTGTCAGAACAAAAGGTCTTTTGTCCATGAGGCTTCAATGTCCCCCTTTCCTAACTCTTTCAAGGGATGAGCAACAGTGAGGTGATGATGCAGGTGCAGCGTGGATACAGGATGCCCTGCCCAGAAAACTGCCCTCCTGAGCTTTATGAGGTCATGAAGACATGCTGGCGGGGAAAGGCAGACGACAGACCTACGTTTGAATACATGCAAAGCGTTTTGGAGGACTTTACAACAGCGACAGAGGGCCAATACCAACACCAGCCATGAGAGAGCAGCAGAGAGATAAGAACAGAGTTAAACTCTGAAACGGCAGTAAAATTGCTGCACTGGCTGGTGCTCCAATTCGTTTTTTTTTTTTTTTTATCTGAAGTTAGCTTTTGCTGTGTTTGTATCCAGAAACAAAAACAGACCACAGTCTTCCAATGCAATTTAGCTTAGCAAACCTACCAGGCAAAGACCTGAAGTCAGCAGTACATGACTATACTTCATAGACCTCTCTGCTATGTTTATATCAATTTTAAAGCAAATTGCTAATTAAAATATTTTATCCAAGATTTTTGTTTTTGGCCAGTTGGTTGCCCGGATGTCACATAGCACAAAACCCAGCCATTTTTAAATAGAATTTAAACATATATAGTGTAAAGTTTAAAATCAACTATTTATTAAAACATGAATATAGTTTACAAAACATTATATACATGAGTATAGTATACAAAAGTCCTTTAAAAAAGCCCCCCCCCCCCCCCGGGTTAAACAGCAATGCTATCCCAGTGGCTTAGACAGGCTTCCTCTTTAGTGATGGAGTGGACCTGACCGAGCGTTTGAGGGTGCGGCAGAGAGTGGCACTGCGTGGAGAGGTCACCGACTCTTTGATGTTGGCCAGAAGGCCTCGGCGTGGCCTGGACGGCTCCACTGGCACCTGGGACAGCTTGACCAGCTCCTCCCGCAGAGAGCTCAACTCTGCTGCTTTCTCGGTAACATCACACTGCAGACGCTCCGTTTCCCTCTCCTGGACAGCATGACAAATAAGGGCAATTTGTTTTAAAGCTTAATCTCTGAAAGTTATACATGCAAATAATACTGACAGCTCCAACATTTTTAAAATGATAAAAATGACAGCTACCTGATATGCTAGTTTGTTCTGTAAAGTTTGAACTAGGGCAAGCTTTTCCATGTAGCTCTCTCCTGCCTCTTGCAGGGTGTCATTCAGTTCAGTGATCCTACTCTCAAGAGTCAGGATCAGCTGTGGAGGAGGAAGATGTCAAAGCAGAACTCACAAACAGAACACTGGTGTAGGATTGTCATGGCGTCCTCTCACCTCTTGCTTTTCACAGCACAGTTTCTCCATAGCACATTTCTCCTTATAGAGGAGTTTACATCTCTCAGCTTCTGGAAGAGAGGATCATTGAGAGATTACGAATAGATTCTGTACAAATTGCATACACAAGCGTCGACAGCTTGACAACAGATTTTGTACCAAGTGCACACACCACCAGCATCTTTAGCAGGGCTCTCTTCTTGGACGGTCTGAGTGGAACTCTCCTGAGTAGAAGTGAATGCAGAACCCACTCTAGAACCAGATTCTGAACGCCGCAGTTTCTCCTCCACCTCACTCAGTCTGCTCTTCAGCTCCTGAATGGAGTAGTTCACAACCCGTCAGCATGGAGCAACAGGCTTGTTTGCCCAGCAGCCATGTGTGGATAGAGATTACCTCCTCTCGGTCCTGAGCAGTGTTGTACTCCTCAATGGGGATGTAGTCCTCCTCCAGTCGGTCCCTGGCACACTGGTAAGCGTGCTCCTTCAGGGCATCCTTGTACAGCTCAAACGTGTTCTCCAGCTTCTCCTGATAACCTTCCTTTAGCTCTGCAATCTGACGACTGACACCAGAGAGCACGAGCGAGCACGCAAGCGCACACACACACACACACAGCAGTAATAAATCCAATGCAAGCCAGACGCTTCATATGACTGCACACCTGTACCCCCGTACCTGTGTTGTTCCTCACTGTCCATGAGCTGCTGCAGCATAGCATCTCCCATTTCTTTGCGGATCTGAATCTCTTGCACTAGATTCTTCCTCCGCTCCGCAAGCAGCTTGGCCCGCAGACTCTCAATTATGCTAAAGAGCTCCTTAACAAGCAAAAAAATTGTGAAAATTAGTGACAAATGTGAAATGAAGACAGCATACAAGTGTAAAAATGCACCAAATCATAAAAGCACTAAACATTTTCTATACACCAAAACAAAAGCATGTAAGGAGTTACCTCCTGAGGCAGAATGGACATATCTGCATCATCCTCTCCATCCAGTAGCTCCTCCTCTGACAAGTAATTGTCTACAGCCTGTTGGTCAATCACCCCATTTTTCACTAGAGGTTTGCCGTCCCGTCCAACCAGCCGAGGAGCCAGAGACTCCAGGGAACGAGGCTGAATCACCTGGACTACCTGGGGGAAAAGGATCAGGGTGCATCCTGCGTAATCCTTGTGTAATACGAGTCGATTTTCATGCCTTTATAAGAGTTAAGGTAATTGAAAGCAGGACATTACAGCTACTGAGATCATGGGTAGCAAAACCACTTCAGCTTCCAAGAGAAATTTCTTCATATAATAGTTATATACTCCTATTTCTCGAATTCTGATGGCTGCACCATGGCTGGTGTCATACCTGCTGAGCAATAGCAGAGAACTTCATGACATTGAGGGTCTCGTCGTAAGTGGAAGCACACTGGTTGATGTTGACAATCATGGAGGCCTTCCCCCTCCCACAAAACACACCCTGGAAAAGCCTTGTTAGTTTGCTCTCCCGGAACGGGACATAGCCATTCTTCACTCTGAGGACAGCATACACCAGACATGTACAAAGACAGGAGTTAAATAATTAATTTGCATAAAGCGCTTAGTATGTATTAATATAAACAACACTAAGTCACATTACATGCAACAACAAAAGCCGTTATATTTGACCACTAGCACTAGACCCTACAATTCTAAAGAAAAATACAAAAAGAGTGAAAAAAAAAAAAAATTGTGAATAAGATTGTATACCCATTGCTTCTCAGCGCTGCAATACATTTGCCAAGGATGAGCAAAGAGGTGTTGATGTTTCCAGCTTCCTTTAGTCGCTCCCCGAATGTCTTGGTTTTGTTGCATCTCTCAGAGCCTGCTAGGTCACAGAGGGAGAGCCTGAAGAGGTGGAAGGGGCAAAGGTGAACCCAGGTCAGGTAAGGGAGCTCGGGGAAACACCCCACCGCCATTCCAACCGCAAAGCATGCAGGGATGTATGCGACTCACTCAGATATTCCTTGGACATCAGCGCCATCAATCCGCAAGAGTTTGATGGTGAAAATACTGTGGCTGAGAGAGCAAAGCAACAACAGGATTAAGAGAGACTTTCATTAGCAGTAGTAGAATAAATGTACAAGAATAAGTATGAGGGCAGCATGGGGCAGTTTTGATACCTTCTACTAGAAGACTGATTCATCTTTGTAGAGGCAGCACTGCGATTCTTATTCCCAACACGTAGCACCTTGCATGCCTCGTCTGAATTATGAATGTTAACCCACCTTAGATCTGCAAATACACACACACACCAATGTGAATCAACCTGCAGCAGAACGGTACAAATTGAGTGAAAATGATAACAAGCCAAACTAAAACACCTCGAACATAAGAGTTGCCACTGCTGTCATCACACACACGTAGTGAAGTCCGTTTCTTGGTCTTCAAGTTCTGTGACTGCAGCAAGTCATAGACTTGCTCATTATAGATCTCATAGAAAGCAACCCACACACAGAACTGCACATGTAAATCCTCTGCTGAGGATTCTAGAAACCAAACATGAAAAAAACCAGCAGGAGGTTTAACATTTAATACACAAATGTTTAAAGACATACAGAAGAACGGAACAATTCCAAAGGTCTTCATTACCTGTCTGGTCGTACGAGATGCCTGAAAAAGACAAACTAGACAGTGATGATGAAGAACTGCTTCTAGACCGGCCAGTCTTCTGAGGCTCATCAGACTAAACAGACAAACAACTTTTAGTCATTTTGATTCACAGATCAATTAAAGTTGTGCATTTAGGTAGCCTGGCCCCACCCATACTTCCTGTGGCGCTACAATCGATTTCATGAGCAAGTCAGTCTGGCCAACCTGCTGTTTTAGAGCATTTCTGTTCCCCAAAAAAGTGGGCACCAATGAGAAACAAACTTACGCATGTCATCGGAATTAGTGGTCTGATTGGTTTTAGATTCGTCCAGTAGTATACAGACACATCTGATGGATGCAGGTTAAGCCCGCCTCCCAGAAGTCAGGTAGTGCGGCAAGTTGGCCAGACTAAGCTTATTGTCGCGAAAGCCAGGCTAGCATTTAGGTGCATGTTAAGCAGAAACAAACCTCTTTTAGAACATTGAAGAGCGAAGCTTTGTTAAGCTTCTCCATTTTCATTTGGTCTGCGTCAAGCCTCTGAACATCACTTCCGAGATATGGTTTCATGTCCATGAGAAGATACTGACGACCACTGATGTGGCGGAACACAATATCCAAAGCCCGGGGCAAAATCCCTGGATCCTTGGCTGAGCCTGCAAGAAATGTGGCATGTACAGTACTGTAAACCATTGTGCAAACAATGAATACTAAAGGACGTTTAACTAACACACATCCACTCCATAAATCCAGAGCACTGCACAACATTTTCATCTTACCCTGAATAGTGTGCGTCTTGCCGGCATTGGTCACTCCATAACTGAATAGCAATGAATTTTTCCCCTGCAGAAAATCCTGCACCCGAGACCTGACTGTGCCATCAAAGACATCTGCCTGGCCTGCTTCATGTCCAAAGATCTGAAGCAAACGCATAAGAATATATGCTACCCATAGCAAACCATCAAGGCTTTTCTGTTTGTGTACTGAACAGCCCAAATACCTGTGTGAAGCTGAATTTATGCATTGACTGGCCAATGCCTCTCTCGCTGTTTTTCATGCAGGCAGAGCCTTTGGGTGCATGAAGCACTACAGTCTCTGCATCCTCCAGAACAATACAGCCCTGAAACAGATAAGCCAAGACTTCATTAATAGCAACGCTAGGACTCCCTTCAGAATAGTGTTGGTGTTTGATGTGAAAAACACATTTATGTACCCACCTGATCCTCACCACTGTTCAGCTCCTCTTTAGAGAAAGGCCGCACTCGCAAAAACACCTGAAGTTGCTGTTGCTCAGGACCGTCAATCACTTCACTCTATGGAAACAAAAGAAGAGCAAGGGTTGTAGATTGTTAGAATTCAGAACTTCTGAGACCAGAACATTTGAAAAACTAGCAAAAGAAAACACAGTGGCTCAGATTTATTTCTGACAAGAACACATATTTTAACATGTAAAACCTGACCTGATTAACAAATCCTTATACCTGCACTGACGCAATGGAGGAGATGCCAGAGAGTTCTGGTAAAGCTTTATGGCACGGTTCACATGGCTCACACAAGTCATTGCAGGTCGACTCCATTGCCTCAAGGATATTTCCCTCGTGTGTCAAATCCATAACTGTGGTCATGACTATTTGGAAGGAAAGGATCTCATAATCTGTAGTGACACTGATATGAAGAGCTTATGCATTTGTTGAACTTACCAAGAGCTTTCAATAGTTTTGGTCAAACAAACTTGGTTGTTGTCCAGAAATTAAACAATTCTCAGTATGTGAACCTATGCAAAATACACAAACAAAACTGAGCCCTTAAACCTCATCAGACACTGCACTGAGTTTAGGTGTATACACTCCCAAACCCACCACTCCAATTGTCTTCTGGTTGGTAACCTGATCCAATCGCCAATTCATTGAACTCGTTAGTGCTTCCACCTGAATTCATTTGAGCAGAGCAAGCACAGTGGATCAGTCAAACAGGTGTGGTCTGTTGGTGGTATGAAATCACTTTGAATATTCAGACATTCTTGTTTTCAGTTACTAAGAAGCATTTATCTGACAAAGTGTCACAATTTTCAAAACTCTTAATACAATGTGCACAGCATTGGTCTTTTGTGGTAATACCATGTACCATGCGCAAACTGAATTGTGTTGTCACGAAATATGTAGTCAGTTAACACATTTCTATAATGCTTATATAATAACATAATTTTCTTAACAGACAAGCTATACCCAACACACAATGTTAACACACAACATATTACAATAAAAACACTCATCTGATTTCTGACGGGTAAATTAGGCCAAACACAGCTGACACACAGGATTTCAGGGGCAAGTGATGGAAGTTTTTTTTTTTTTTTCAAATACATTGACACATATACTGTAAAAGGAGGACCTTAAGAATTTATGTTTTTGGATACAAATAAGGACAGATAAATTAATTTCCTTGAGGTTAAAGAGGAACAGTAAGAAGCCCAAGTAGATGAGCAAGACCAGGCAGAGGACAAGGTAAAGGTGTAACAGTAAGGTTAGTGTAAAGACTGCAAAGTGTAAAGCTGGATCTGCCATACCAAGCAGTTTTATCCCAGGCGTATCGCCTTGGAAGACATTAGGTGGCCTAACCCCGAACATTAGGTAGGTAATTCTGTCTGTCTGTGTCTGTGTTTTGTAAGTTTTATGGATATTTTGTTCACTGTAAGCATTACAGTAAAACCTTTCTGCAGGAAAGAAAAAAAAATGTTTTGCCTTCTCCTGGAATAGTTAGGAATGTGAACATTAGATGTGCCTGAAAGATTGCATGTTTTCTATGCAATTACTAGTAAAACTGAATCAGTCTATGTAGTTTTTCAGTCAAACGTTCAATACTTGTCAGTATTTTGAAACCTATAGTGTACTTTCACTGCATGTACCATGTGAACTGAAAACGTGTTCTTCGAAAGAATAATTTCATTTTGTCAGATTTCCAGTGTTGTTCCACACTGGTGGAATGACCTTCCAAGAACAATCAGAACAGCGGCGTCTCTGGATGCCTTCAAAAAGCTCTTAAAGACCTAGCTATTCAGAGAACACCTTCGTCCTAGCACTTAACTGCACTGATCTCCTACTTAGCACTATGCTCTTTAGGGTTTCTTCTATGTAGCTTGATCGTTATCTTTTGTAAGTGCTTTGGATAAAAACATCTGCTAAATGCATAAATGTAAATGTTGTTAAAGTTTTGTGTGCAAAGAAAGGTTTATTGCGTTTTGAAATTAAACTAAATGTTTTTGAAAAGAAAATTAACTATTTTGGCTAGTTGCGTATGTGTTTGGGGAAAAAAAGTATAGGTAAGAGCTTGTTGGATTAAAAAAAAAAAAAAAAAAACTAATTTCCTAACTTATAAAAAATATAGAGCAAAAGCAGGACCCAGGGACAATACATTATTTTGATTTATATGATGACTTATTGTATTAGAACTTCAAGGGCTCACTCTATTTTTTGAAATAGTGCAGAAAAGTAAAAGGTGATCATTACATGCCCTTTGCTCACCTTCTACAGTGCTTCCGATACTTTAAAATAATTTTTTTGTCTTAAAAAAAAAAAAAAATTAAATGTCCAACCCCCCAGTTTTTTTTTTTAGCGTTGTTGAATTGCTAGGATTTAATCTTTTTTTTAAAAAAAAATCTTCAATATCTTTAAAGCCTGTGAGCGATTTTTGGGCATTTTATATTTTTGAATACTTAGTTGTTGGGGTAAGTTTACTCAGAACACAAAATTGTTGTGTGTAGGACAGGCAAATTTAAGATCTACACCACCCTGACTATAACCCACCCACTAAACATTCCACGACAGCTCATTGGCAGTGTACCCCAGGATCAACATAATGCTAAACTACAAAAGCTATGGGGACATTGGGGCTGGATAATTATGGTTCCAAATTAAATCACAAGCTGGGACACATCATTTAAAAATAAAATTCAATAGAGAAATTATGCAACTTTTAAAAAAAAAAAAAAAATTCTTTGCAGAGGCATAAGTTGTCAGTCAGAATTACTCCAGCCATGCTGCTCTCAAGCACTAGTCGCAGTGCATCACTTAAAGCCATTGCCAAATAGTTACCCTGTTGGCTCAGCAGTTCTCTGCTCACTGGTGCAAGATTAAATTTAAAGCTAAGTGTGCACAATATTGAACACACACACCATAGCAAAGCTCTTCAATTAAGAATATCATGCACACAAAAACAGACACTAGCTTCCACAATCCTGTGCAAAATACTAACACTAGGAAACACTATGAAAACCAATGCATTACACCCACATTTAACGACCCAACTTTTACTACTAGAAAAGTATTTTACATGAGAAAAAAAAATTGGAGACCAGTACATTTTTGTTCTCTTTATTGATGTTCTGACAGTTGCAAAACCTGCTTATGCATCAGCAATTGTAACCTCAACCTCGACACCAGGCTCAATGCTGATGCTGGTGATCTGCTTGACAATCTCAGATGGACTGTGCAGATCAATCAGACGCTTGTGGATGCGCATCTGGAACCTATCCCATGTCTTGGAACCCTCACCGCAAGGTGTTTTGCGGGTAGTGATGCGCAGGGTCTGTTGGATGAAAGCAGTGTTTTTTAGGCAAACCATAAACTACAGATACCCTGTAGGCTATGCTACCATGATCGTGAACAGCCAAGTCAACATTTGCTTTAAACACGCTTTGTAGACCGACATCACTGCAATATGGGATAAGGAATGAGATCTTACCTTGGTTGGCATACGAACAGGTCCCTTCACCTTCAGACTCTTCTCCTTGGCGCCACGGATAAGATCCGCACACACTGTTAAAAGCAATTGAATCATCAGTTTTGCCAGTCCAATCAGCATCAACCCGAGGACATCAGAAACAATCAATGTTGTGATGGCTCAGAATAGCGTATAGTGTAATTCATTAAGTGAATCATTCAAATAAAATTCATCCTCATTGCCAGGACAGTCAACTCCTGCCTTCATGTGTATTTACCCTTCTCCAGCGACTTGACGTTACGACTGGTCAGAGTGATCCGAATGCGGTGAATGGCCACCTCGGCCTCAACGGGAGCCTTGCCAGTATCCTTGTATGCCTTCGATAACGACATGACAGAATAGTTAACATTTCCACAGAATACAAGATACTTGTGCGCCTAGAAAGAGTAACTTTGGGAGAAGAGATCATTGCCATCATGTCAATAACCCACTCAATTAATTAACTTTCCAGGACACCTCATCTGCGGTGTACCTCAAGATCAACAAAAGTTCACAACACAAGATACCTATGAGTATAGGAAGAGCAACTTTGAGAGAAAAGATAGTTAGCCTAAATCTACCCCGATTATAACTAATGTGACGAAAACTGGGCTGATGGCTGAACGTCATATTGTGTTGTATTCAAACAATTCACGCCACCATCATGGTATTGGGACAAATTTAGAAATTCAGAAAGTATAACATTTGTTTAACTAAAAACATATAGTTAGACACACACGTAAAATGTTAATGCTATTGGCGCGCTAACTAGCTTGCACGTGTCGATGTTAAAGGTAGCGCTGAGGGAAATAAAATGACAAACAGGGAACAACCCGCAAATGTTGGTCTATTTACAATGACTGAAATAATATAGTTTAGTCTTACCATATTTAATAGTTCCTGACCGACTTATTCTTCAGATTTCTTAGCGAACAGCGGTGAGCCAGGAAGCTTAATATCCAATCCTCACAGGTCCGATAGAAAGGGCCGTTTCTTGGCCTGTTCTGGCTTTTATACACATCATCCGGGTTCTGCACAACCTTTGACATCTTTTCGTTGGCGATTGCCTGAGAGCGTACGTTAGGCTGTGTCACCACCTACTGTCTGTTTCACGTATCGACTGGCCACAACTCTGCCAGTCTTGGCTGCTTTTAATGTTTGCACAACTTTTCATACAAATATAAAAGCAAATATGGACAACATTAAATTTGTGCCGAGATGGTAGCAGAGATCGACCAGAAATTGACACAAATTTTTAATAATTGAAAAAAAGTTATTTATAGCAGAATTGCATTAGGTGCCACAAGTTGTTAGTAGTTTGTTGCTGAAAATAAATCACAAGCCTGTGAGTAAAATTATGCATTAGTCACATTCATACTGGAAGCATGGTCTGCGGAGTTTACACATGCTCCCGTAGTAAAAATAATAATAAAAAATAAATAAAAATAAAAACCTTGCGTTTCTCCTGATCTTACTAATGCCATGAATTAACATTTGTGGCGCGCAGAATGTCTTTTGTAGGCCTATTCTCACAACGGCATGTCTGATATAAGTCTGAATATCACCACCTCCAAATTAGATGATATGAGTAAATGATGCATTTTCTGAATCCTTCGGGTCATGCCATATATGGGCGGGTGTGCCTTAAGGGGTTAAATGAAAGCTTAGAGTCTCTTTAAAATGATACCAAACATAAGAAAAGAAAATATTCCGATATGTCATTTTCAGCTATGTCAGTGTTCTGGTTGATTTAGGCTATATGACTTATTTTCTCAACCTTAGTTTACATTATGTGTGATAACTCAAAACAGCTACTCTTGTCAGATGCCCATCATACATCATTGAAAATCTGAGATTTCAGGCTTTCGGAAAATGTACTTTGCCACCTTTTCGGTAACACCCCTCTGGTTCACGGTCTATCTGTGGCGGTATGCCTGCTGAGTAGACATGCATCTGTGAGCGTCACCTATACAGTATAAGCACTACCGGTGACCTTAAAATGGAGATTGGCGATGGCTTCCTTGACTAGAACGACACGTGTTGTTTTATTACCCATTTACATCATTCTGTTATATTGTTCATTTGATCCTTTACATCGCCGTACAGTGGATTGGGCCTTGCGTAAAACGGTGCATCCGGGCTCATGTGGTGTTTTAACCCGAACGCACTGTTTTACGCAAGAGACACACACACTTGTATAGCATGTACCAGCAAATGTGTGCATCTTGCATGGATAGCTGTAACTCACGGTTGTAAGTCATCTAAAAACGAACGAATAATTTTAATATTATAATGGGTGTAATGTTCAACACCAAAATGGCGCACAAATAACCCTCTTAAAGTACTAGTATTATCTACATATTAAATAAGTATTACACACACAGGCACACTTTATAATCCTTCTGTATGTTTATTGAGTTTCAGTACACTGTAGACAGTAACACTGGACTGGAGGCTGCAGCTCTCCTCACATAGCAGCAAAGGTCTAAACACACACCTGGCTCACCCAGCCAACAAATCATCTGTCAAAACACACCTCTGGCTCTCCTTGCCAAAGTCACTTGTCAGAACCCACTCCTGGCTCACTCAGCCAGCCAATAAATAACCGTCTCTTTGGATGATGTCACCGGGAGGAACTCCAGCAGAGACTGCAGCGTTGAGTTCTACCTTACACACTCCCACCCAAACTCACACATTCACACACTCTCACACACATAGATATATATTTATATATATATTTTTTATATATATATATATATGAATCATACGGCCTATATTCATACAAATACAACAGTAGTTTGTAAAATACATTTAAGTAAAATATACATGATTAGCAACAGAAGTTCATTGTCACAGGATGGCATTACTGAAATATGATGAACATTGAAAACAAAAACATTGATTACAACTTGACCACGGCAACTGCAACAATGCACCAAGGGTAGCTACTTGATGGCTGGAATGCCATCTGCTCGTTTCCTCTTGTCTCCCACTTTTCTTTGCTGCCGGTATCCTTCTCATCTTCCCTGGCCACCTCTGCCATCCTTTCTTCTTCAGTCCAAGAGGAGAAAGATCAGAGGGCCCCCTCTCTGTCCCATCGCTAAGGTAATGCAGAGCTACCAAGCAGGCAGATGTGTGAGAGAAAGGCGCCGAATTACAGGCAAGTCACAGTACAACAGACACACAAAAACTGACACACACACACACACACACACACACACACACA
>JAGFZM010000337.1:18549-39628 GCA_017657215.1 Limnothrissa miodon | reverse complement strand
ACACACACACACACACACACACACACACACACACACACACACACTGACCTTTAGCACAGTTTGAGATTCTTGTGAAATAAAAAAGAGATACAAGAGGTCTGTAGCACCTTCAGAAGGTTTAGGAGTGTCCATTAGCAGCTTGATCCAAAACAAGAGATATTGCAGAAGTGTTTGCATACATCTATTTGCACACACTTACACAAACACACACACACACCGGTACCACTGAAACTGAGAGGACAATTTGCTAATGTGTCTGTGTCTCTCATTAAAGAGAAGCAGGAAAACAGCCAATGTCAATCAAATCCAAGCTTGCCGTCACTGTTGCAGAACAGCTGGTGGACAGGAGGCGTTTGAAGCTCTGTCTGAAAATGCTTTGATTCAAAAGTCCAATAAGTGCAGGCTTGTCCTTAATTCATCTCTAATAAATATATTTGTCAAATTAGATTACACTGATCTCATACAATGCCATATTTTCAAAGGGGAATCTAATTAATACAGTTTACAATGATTAATTAATGTGCTCCATGTCAATATTATGTATGACTGTGGCTTGTGTGCATGCTGTGATGAAGTCATTTGTCCTGTCAGACTGACTTTTCTGAGAGACACAGACAATTTGTGCAAGTTAAGCAAAATGAGTCTAACACTGTAAGAGCTGTACCTGTAAAAACACACCCACCCACACACACACACATTTCGCATGTAGCATATACTGAACATGCCAACATCCCTCGAGCTAAATATGACATCTAAACTTTAAGCATAATAAAAAAAATATTTGAAAAAAAAGGCATTCGATTTTCTGAAAGTGCTATATTGAAAACTGCCCAATATAGAGGCTTATCAAACATTTAATTTCAAATCAACTCGTCTGCAACTGTTCACACACACACACACACTCACAAACACACACACACACAGCCTCTTCCAGCAGGTTTACAACTAAAATATTTTTCATCTCCCATTTCAGACACCAAAACATCCTGTGACACACAGTGCCTCCAAAGGCGGTGTTCTGCTCTAAGCTAAACAAAAAGTTGTACTAAACTGTGTTGTTTGTGGGAGAGTTGTTGATTTCTTTCTTGGAGAGTGACGACGAACAGCCAATCGGGACAACTACGATCTGTCCCACAGTCCTAAAAACACAAGTGTGTTATTGAACTTCCGTACTGATTACGCCCGTCAGTGCAACAGCATTCAGAACTATGGGATATGGATTCCTTCAGGAAATGATTCCCTTTTGTGCATAAGACATCTATGTGTGTGTATGTGTGTGTGTCGCTTGCTGTCTACGCAGAGAGATCTGTGCAAAACATTTAGTACTTGTTAAAAAAATTACAGATGTTGGTGATTTGAAGTAAAATGTCTGTCCTATTTTCCCTTTATTGGTTATGAACGGAAGCAGAACAACATCCTTTTCGACTAGTCTGAACAGCAGCATCAGTAGAAATGGCCAAAAAGGTCATCAGGAGAGAAGAAAAGACCAGGGAGCAGGGAAAGTGGGGATGAACTGAGGAAAGGAGTGTTGAAGAGAGGGGAGAAGGAAGGGTCTTGGAAGTAGGTCCTTTGCAGCTCTGGGTTTGGTCAGCTTTGGCTTTGTAGAAATCGGAACTTTCAATCAACGGCTGGCTTTCAGTACCAAACAACTTATGTGTGACTTACATACAAACAGACAAAGGAGCAAAAAAGAGAGAAAAACAAACCAAAAAATATTAAATTGGTTAGCTGTGATGAAGCTCACATCACTAAAAGTTCAAAGTGCTACATGGAAACATCTCTTTAAAAAAAAAAAAAAAAGAAAAGCTAGAGTCTAGGTTGATCTATCAGAGAAAAACTTCACTGCAACCACATTCTCTAATCCTGCCCTGCCCTCTCTGGCAGCGGGCCTGCCAGCAGTGAGCCATGCCGTGTCATATGTAAAAAGAACTAGGGGCAAAACATGACGTATTTCAAGCCATTGTGTGTGTGAGATGTGAGGCGATATGGGCAAATGTATGATACAGGCTTAAAAAGATGTGTTTATGGTCTTAAGGTCTTTGTGAAAAACATCTGATAAAGCATGAAAATAAATCTCTCTATATATGGTATATCTGTGATGACACATGTATTACTGGCATCAGGACTGGTAATGTTTGTTGAATGTAAGTGTATACAACTGATTTGGAGTGGGGCTGTGTGTGTGTGTGTGTGTGTGTGTGTGTGTGCGTGTGTTACTGAAAAGCCTGATGGAATCGAGGCAGGGTGGTGGTTGTGCTCAGGCTGGCCGAGTGTGTATGTGCGTGGGTGCTGAGACCCGGGGTGTAAGTGGAGGAGAGAGTGTGTAAGGGACTGATAGGCTCCACGCTCTGATCCTGGGAGGTGGGGGGAGCCAGCGACAGCCCCTCCTCTGCTGGGTAGGAGAGCCCAAGCGCTGACCCAGCTGCCTGACTGTAGCAGGGGCCATTGAGGGGCAGGAAGTTAAAGAGCTGGGAGAACTCCAGAGACGAGGAAGCCAGGGAGTCGCTAGCAGTTGCTGCCACGCTGCTGATCTTGGGCAGGGGCGTCTCCTCTGAGTGGGTGGGCTCAGAGGGTAAATGGCCCTGTAGCTCCAACAGGTAGGTCTCGAACTCCGCCCTGAGGGGTGGGGGAGGTGAATACGAGGCGGGACCCAGGGGGTATCGCAGCGTCAGTGGGGGGGAGGAGCCAAACACGCCACTGCTGAGGACGGACAGCTCGTCCTTGACAGCGCCACCGCCCATCTCGCAAGGGGCAGCCGGCAGCTGGCAGGCAATTGGCTCCAGCTCTACCGGCTCGGCCTTGACGGCCAGCAGCAGCTCGGGGGCGTGACTCTTCTTCACATGGCGTGTCAGGTGGTCCTTGCGGCCGAAGCGCTGGGCGCAGTACTGGCACAAGAAGTCCTTGCGACCCGTGTGCACCACCATGTGGCGGCGCACATCCTTGCGTGTGTAGAAGCGGCGCTCGCAGTGCTCGCACTGGTGCCGCTTCTCCTTGGCAGCCGACGAGCTCTTGCCGGCATGGCCACGCAGGTGCTCTAGCAGCAGGGCGGTGTTGGGGTACGGTTGCAGGCACACCTGGCACGTGAGGTCGCCATTGTGAGCCGCATGCAGGGCCAGGTGGCGTTTAAAGCCCAGCTTGGTGTTGTAGCTCTTACCGCACTCTTCGCAGGTGAAGGCCTCCTTGTTGGGGTCGTGCGTGTGGAGGTGGTTCTTCAGGTGGTCCTTGCGGTGGAACATCTTCTCACAGTAAGTGCACTTGTGGGTCTTCTCTGGTGAGTGTGTGGCCATGTGCCTTGGGATAGAAACATTAAACTCAATGACCCCAGTTTAAACTCAGTGACCTCAAGCCTGGACTCCATGTTTTCCAGTACTATGGACAACAGTTTTGTTAAATATGACAAATGAGTCACATTTGTTGAATCGTCAGAGCAGTATTATCATGATTACCATTATTTTTGTTCTAATATATATGAAAACAAAGAATAAAAGTGAGTGGGTGAAGAAACGCTATAAAAAGTCTAGTGTAAAAATCTCAATGCTCAGCAATTTGTCAAGACAACATTGAGACAAATATGTATATATAAATAAATCTTTTCTTCAATCGTACCGTAATAATTTGTACTTGGATACAAAGGCCTTGGTGCAGTCAGTGTGAGTACAGCTGTATGGGCGCTCGCCAGTGTGGGAGTACGAGTGCACCTTCAGCTTCTCCACACTGTTGAAGGCTTTCTCACACAGCTGGCATAGAAAGTTCTTCCTCCCCTTGCCCTCCACCCTCCTCTTCCTCACCCTGGCTCGGTCTGTGGTGTGAGGGCAGTCGCCAGGGGTGACTGTGGCCATGGCAACTTAGGGCTGGCTGGCTTGGTGGTCGCATGCACCGTGCCCTAATGCCGAGAGTGTAAGTGACCCTAAACTCTCAACACCACAAACTGTCAACGACCTAAAGTGAGGAGGGGCGCAAATAGAAAGACAGGAGTAAGGGAAGATACACACAGCATGCATCAAAAAAGGGACAGAAAAATCAACAGGATCATATTCAGACTTAGAGGAGAAGGAAAGGAGTGAAATATCTACCCTGAGAATTAGGGCTTAATGTAATCACTAGCCTCTAATCTATGACTTTGTGGTACAAGAATGTGATGGAATAAGTACACATAAGCATATGCAATAAAGCATGCATATAAAAACAATACAGACAGCAGTGAATCACGTGAACCAGCAGTAGGTGAGTCTATAGGTTAATATTGAATCATCTGAATGTCCAGAAAGCTTGGCCATGGAAGCAATAAACGTCCTTACACTAAAACCTATTGCTTGTTGGGATCACTGGTGGGGATTACAAGCAATCAAATACAGTTAAACCATTGATAACCAGATTAAAGGTTTTTTTGGAGTTGACATTGTGGATTGCTTTATAACATTTTAGTAAACTGTCAAATTTAAATTTATTTAGTTTTTATTTCTTTTTAGATGAACAATTATGGCATCTTGACCTAGACATTTAAAATAAACTAAAAAAAATTGAAAAAATTATTCACACAAGAACTTCAATGAATGTCACATACTGCATTTATTAGCTAAGAGTATTGTTAATGAGTAAATAATGTGAATTTTGAAAACCTGAACAATTATTAACTAATAAGCTTTTTAGTAAATAATTGGTCAGGTTTATAAATATCTATGTATTTTACCCATTAACTTTTTACAATAACTCATTAATTTATTTTAAGTGTATAAAAGACTGATGCATGTTGGATCCCTCAAATAAACTGTTTCATGTAAGCCTACATATCTCACAAATAATCTCTGAACTCGCAATAGCCATATTATATACAACAAATGTCAAAATAGAACTTACATTATTCTGATAACTAATATATTAATATTGTTACTGTTTTACAAAAAAAGGAAAATGGTTCCAGCACACATTTTTAAAATGATACAAACAGATTCTGCATATTCCATGCCTTTATCCTTAATCATTTTTAAAGGCTTTGCTTAAACTTATGAGCATATATTTCTGCAGCACTGACAGCAAAGCAAGTAGTATGAAATTTGGGAAAAGGGGCTATGA
This sequence comes from Limnothrissa miodon, assembly GCA_017657215.1. NCBI lineage: Eukaryota > Metazoa > Chordata > Actinopteri > Clupeiformes > Clupeidae > Limnothrissa > Limnothrissa miodon. The sequence goes on along the minus strand of JAGFZM010000337.1, from coordinate 34,555 downwards.
AAAAAACTGAAGTCACTTAAAAACTAAAAACTCCAACTCCAACTAAAAACAACCAACTATTCTCAAACAATTTTAATAATATTAAAAAACTAACTATTGTAAAATAAACCATCAACACATGTATTAGTAAGTGCATGTTAAGCGTAAGCATAGTGTTGTTTCTTAAAAAAACTAAAATATGTTTAACATCTTAAAAGGCTCAGAACACTATTGTTCAGTTAACTGCACTGTATAAAAAGTGCATTCAATACACATCATAACTTAGAATTATTTTATGTGTATATTTAAAAAGAAAAGACAAACAAAAATATGAATTGATTAATATTGTTTGTCATATTAGATCCAAACAACTTTTGAAAAACTTGTAACTGGAGTTAACTGAAAAAACTAAGTTAACAGCACATTTCATAAAGCAAATATTTCGGAGAACCATTACCCAACCTCCTATCCAATCTTTTATTAAAACAATCAACCATATTACAGGCTACTTATTACTTTTAAGAGGAAGCCTCCTTCACAAAAAAACAGAGCCTCATACTGAGGGGTTCAGCTAGCTTAAACACTGGAAAGACAATAGAACTTCACAGTTTATATTCAATGGCTATCAGAAGGTGAGGAAGATGTGGATGCCTCTGTCTCTTTAAGAGCATAGTCTCATTACTCCTTGAGGCACCCCTATAGACTCAGCATATGGAGAAGTTGGTGCAATAAAATTTAATACCAGCACAAATAACAATCTGATGGAGAAAAAAGAGGATGACACACACTTCGGGATTAATGTATCTCTTTAGCCACCTACTTTCAATTAAACTTCTTATAATGAAGAAGTCATCAAAAAACTATAAAGCTACACAAAGAAACGCTAACGACACAGAAACTCAGGATGAAACAGAAGACACTTCAAACCAATAAGAATACCCCAGCAAACTGTGGATTTTTGGGTCAACTCAAAGATTTCCCACAAAAGATTGCCACAGCACGACTGATCACACAAGCAGACAGCGACTCAGCTTTATCTCGCGCACGGGAACATGCTGTCTCTCCTTGCCAGATTCTTTGCATCCAAGCCTGCCCTGAGCGATGGCGGCGTGATGCTGATCTGTTGGCTATAGCTATACTACATTTATACATGCTATACTGGAAAAGGTGTCAATCACAACGTACTGCTTTGCATCCATACATGACTAATGGTTATTTGCCGACCAATAACGGCGCAATCTACACAAGAACGCCACAAATCCGCGTCATGAAGAAACTGATTTAGAACGCAAACAGCAGCAATTTCAGACCTCACTACAAGCCCAGTTGTTAAAAGTTAGGGAACTTCTTGACAGGGAACCCCGGGTTGATGAGCAGTGTCGACAGAGAATGTTTAACATTGCCTAATTAGTTTCCCTACACGTCTCCCTCCATTTTGGTTGTTTATGATATTGACAAGCAACTTCTCCACTTCGATAGCTTACTTCTGGTGTTTTAGCTACATCGCACCTCTTTTAGCCTGAACTCTGACACAGACTACTAGAATAGCGATGACAATAATTTCTGTGATAACGCATGTTCTTATGGTTTTAATAAAAAAAAAATAATGCACCAACGTTTTAATGTTTAAATGCACTTTTCAAACATGCAAACCTGCTACCATCGATTACGGCATGTTTACAGTCGTTTGGCGTGCACATACATGTCAAAATTAAAGCGGCGTGTTGGCAGCATGCATTTTATAATCATTTTTATAGCATTAAAATGCGCGTGCGTTTGCTTCGGCTACCCTCGTAGCGCGGTTGTTATTATATTCACATAAAAACTTAAACTAAGCAAGATTTTAAAACTTTTCTTCAACTTTTCACGACTCAGTCGCTTCCCCCGAGTGTTGACATTCGTTTGCATGCAACGTGACTTGACACAAACTAATGACACAATTTATTTTAATTTTCTTTATATTTATGTCTTCCGCTGCTTTTCTCTCTGGTCCTAAACTGGGCGCTGATTAACACAAAGTTTTTTCCCTAGCTCACCCCTCTCTCATAATTTGAATAACCCCGATATTTTAATTCAAGAAGACAGTAACAATTTAGTTAACACACGTCAAACTCACCGCAGAAGCGTTAACATCCTTTCTACGGTGTTTTTCTTGAGTTTCAACTATTTTCCGAATTTTTAATAATTTTTTTCTCATATTTTTTGCTGGACTCGGCGGGCCTGAAAATTGTTTGCTTTCCCCTCTTTCCAGCAGCCATTGTGTGTATGCGCTGCGGTGCACCCAAACATACCTTTGGCCACGCCCACCACCAGTCCCGCCCTCCTCTTACTTTTGATTTGTGAAACGTCCTGTCATTTTCATATTTTACTGTCACAGATGGTCCCTTTTTAAAATGTTCAATTTTAGGACTCGTTGGTGATTCTGTCAATCGCTGTGACTCCGTTTTACTTTCATTTATAACAATAGGTGGGCAAACTGGCTGTTGCGGGCCATTCTATTGGTCCTTGCATATGTCAGTCGACTGTGTGGCCGCAACTTTTCTCCAACAGAACGCATGCGAGGTTGGTAGGCTAGCTGCTTTCGGTCATCGGTAGGCGTACCCATGTTCAGTTGTGTAGTGTTTAGGATGACGTTTGATCGGGCATGAGGGGTAGAGAAATGCGAGAGTAGAAACGTTAAGTTACAACACAGTCTATGGTATGACCTACGGCTAGCAACTGTGACAAAGCTAATGTCAGGTGGGTACTATTCTCTTTCTCATTAAGTCCTTTCGAATGCCCGTTCACAGACAAGGCGAGAAAGTTTGCCTAAAGGACTTTACAACAACAAACGTTATTGGCTAGCTAACGTTGTCTTACGTTTGCTAGTAAGTCAAAGTGAGTAATGAGCGTGTGTATGCCCAAAACGGGATAGCCTAATTTGTGCATGTATGTCTGAGATATACCGGCGGTCTTTTATGTTATAACGTTACTATGCTAATGCTGCTGGTGGAGTAGTCCCTGCTGCTCCACTCCTATAAGCTATCATGAAAGCTAGCTTTAACGTTTATCAGCCATTCATCCTTTGTTAGCAAGGTAGCTGAAGGTCAGAGTTACTTTCCTCTGCAACACTTTAACCTTATATTTTTCTGATTTGATTTATTGTAGAATATTTTGTCAATTAGTGTAGTTTTATATAAAGCCACTTATCTGCTCGGGGCAGTTAGTACATTTTAAACAATAAGGTAACCCTACTGTGTTTGCAACTTGTTAGCGAAGTTGTGCAACTCTTCTGGCAGGTTGTATTGAATTGGAAAGCGGTAACGTGTTATACAGTGTGCAGTGACTTCGAGCAGGATTTACAGTTGGACAGTCAGGAGGAGTCGTGTGTTGAATTCAAGTAATGTTCTCTTATAATTATTTGCACATCCCTAACAATCCATAGAGCGTGTCCAGTTGGCCAGCCTCTTGTCTCCCTCACCTTTCCATTCTTCTGGACCTTGATGCTGCCTGCCATACGATGAATGCTCAAAAAGTCCGCGATGTCAATCCTTGCCTCGAGGTAAAATAAACTTCTTCTTTCTATCTCTCTCTCTCTCTCTCTCTCTCTCTCTCTCTCTCTCTCTCTCTCTATATATATATATATATATATATATTTTCGACCTTAGCACTTAATTTATGTCTAGTATTTTGTAAACTGGAAAATTAATCTGTCCCACATTATATTACTTTAGAATAGGCCTAGGTTTTTAGTCTGGATTATTTGGAAGAATGGATTAGACAATTGGATTTTGAGAAATGTGCTGGAAGTAAGGAAGTGTTAATCATTTTACACCACATGTCAAATTAAAACCCATAATCATTTACAATAAAACTATTCAGACAATTTGGGTGAATGTAGGTATGGCTTTTAAGAGCAATGCATACAAATATAACAAATATATTCAGCACAAACCTAAATGTAATACTAGCAGTAGCAAGCCATGATAATATTAGTCATACTATATATCAATATTATCCACATCATTTTTAGTGAAAGTACCAAAAAACCAACAAGAATAGGACCAGATCTTTGGCAGTTGCTACCTAGAAAAAAAAAAAGAGTAAGTATGTTTAAAATCTCACAGCTGCAATGTTTTTCTCTTTGCTTTCACATTAGCCTTCAGCATTAAAATTTAAGCAAACACAAGATATCCAAACACTGGTCATGATGAAAGACGGGTCATGTCAGTCATAGCTAGTATCATTAGTAAAAACATATTTCTATAACACTTGATTGTGATAGGCTGAAGCATTCTAGAAACCACCCCCCCCCCCCCCCCCCCCCCCCCACAAAATATTCTGTCAGGCGAGTGAAATAGCCTACTTTCATGCCATGTCAGTTGTTTTTTGTGTATTGTAGTATTCGATTGTAGTATTCGATTTTTGTGTATTGTAGTATTCGATTGGGCTGTTGTAAAGCATTCATCTAATTTAATTTCTATTGAATTACACGGTAATAATAGTTTTACCTAGAAATACGTTTTGTGATTGTGTCTATTTTTTTAGGAGAGTAATGGCTCCCAGAACTGTTTGAACAGGAACAACTATGACAAGTCCATGTGCAGTTTTTACTTCCAGAGGTACAAGGACTGCAGAAAGTACTGGGTGAGTAGGATTCTAGCCTTGTGGCTCCCTCCACAACTTACTTACAAGTAATCATGTTACAAGGTTTCTTCCAGCTGGTGTTGGCATGTGAGCTCTCATACCCACTTACAAAGCCTTGTCTACTGATAAAGTGCTAATTGCAAACCTTTATTGGAAAATGGGTAGGGGTGTGCGATATGACGATATGAGATCGTGAAGACGATTTATGTACTGTCGATCTGCCAAAGCAGAGAGATCGCAGTATCGTAATGAATCATATGTAATGAATAATATAATAATGAATAGATTCCATCCATTACAGTTCTATGCTCTTCCTAATGTTTTTCCCTCAACCAAATCACACTATCTGCTAGTCCGCTTAATGCCTGCGCTAAACCAACCAAAGCGAACTACGTCACTGACGTAGAGTTCTTCCTCCCCCCACGCGGTTTGATTCTGAGTGTTGATTGTAGCTGGAAGCTAAGGCTGAAAGTGGAAAACGTAACGCATAGTTATTACAGTCTGTAGAGAAAAGGTTTGCACGTTGGATGGCCGGATGAACACGACAAAGCTTTTCAACTACTTAGAGACAGCTTCCAAAGCAATATGTCAAGAGTATAGAGGCTAGGAGAGCAGTTACCACATGCAGCAACAGGAACAAAACCAAAACAAACCTCTCACACAGGCTTTTTTGAAAGGTGTTCCATATGAGGACAAGCAATCGATGGAAAGAGATAACAGAAGCAGATACCTTTAACCTTGGAAAAGACATGGTTCCCATTAAAACTGTAGAAAACGAGGATGTTGAAAGTCTGCTGAAAGTAATTGATCAAAAATATGAATTTGAGCTGCCTAGCCAATAGGAAAGTATTTCTCCAATTCCAAATCTCAGTCCGAATGCTGTAAAATTTTTTAACATGTTTCAAGTTCAGAACGTAAAATAAACAGTGATACAATTGCACAATGAAAAAAAATAGTCTAGAAATTATATTTGGCCTAAATGGTATTTTTTCATTTCAATTGTAAGGTCAATAGTTTGGTTGTTTCAAAGTAATATGAACACCACAATAAAATCGAAATTGTGATTTAACTGTAAAACAATTGTTATATTAAATTTTTGCCATATCGCCCACCCCTAAATATAACTATTTAAGCTGGAGATTCTTTCACTTTGTCCAAAGCAAAGTGAAATTATTTACAAAACATACATTTTCATGTTGCTAACTGTATGGTGAGCTGCAGAAGCCACATCATCGCAAGTGGACCAATCACACACCTTTGTTGCATTTTCAGTGGAGCAGTGCCAGTCAACAAGACTTTTGATTGATTCACTCATGATTTGTTCAGTGCCTTCCAATTTGCAGACTCCCCAAAGTACACCTCCTTTCATACACTATAAACCATGCACACTACATAGCATGTGTATTTTCAAGATGGCAGTGTTGAATACTCTCTGGTGCGCTTACCAGAAATGATGTTTGCGCTATTTAAAATCATCATGTCAATATCGTGTCCCTCTCTTTCAATTTTACTGTACGTATGTAATTAACTTGCATCTCTAGCTGCAGCAACATGTCTGCCATATATTCTGAATTATAGTACTCACTGCCATGTAACCAGCTTTCACTTTTTACATTGTTAATGAATTTTAGACAGGTGACCCCTCTTTTTCTGCTACGTAGCAGAAATGAAATTCAGTGAGTGCAAGAAGTGTCCATTATTGCACACTCCAAATTTTGACCGTGCGCCATCCGGGTACTTGCAGCACTACTAGTGCAACTAGCATTTTGCTTCTAGTGCTTGTGTAAACGCACTATAACCTCAAATAAAGCATTCAAGGTGATGAAGTGTGCAAATTGGAAGACACTGCTAGTCACACACAGGAGAAAAAATCTGATGCATCAGGACAGAAGAGACTGCTCTTTGATCCGATTTGCTCTGTTCACTGTATTTAAAAATTAAATTAATTGGAATTAAAAATGACTTCATTGAGTGATGAGGTTTGCGCACCGTAGTTTGTGAGTGGGAATTTTGTTTAGCGAGTAGAGGAGATGACTACAGCAAGATGGCCAAAGATCTCTTTGAAGTGGAGTATGAGAAATTTGGCTTTGATAGCTGCCCGTAAAGAAAGAGAGCTAAAGCACACAGAGATGGTTGCAATGAAGAAGGACCTACTGAAGTGGGACTTTCTGCACTATGCAAAACGAAGATGGAGAACTCCCCTGTTTTAATCAAACATGCAATGAACTTTTACATACGGCATTGACAGATGGCATTGACTGTAAACTACTGGCTTTACAGACTTCTGCAGAGTAAAGGACACTTCGGTTTGTCTGTAGAAACCTAATGATGTTCTGAACCTTACAATGGTTTTGATGGTTAAATTTCTCAAAACACATTTGACGTGATTGTGCTACCAACTCACAGTATGAACTCACAATCAACGGTATAGCTCTAGAAAGCAATTCACTAGATTTTTCTTTTAATTCTGAATATACATTAATAGTTTTTGTAGCGAACATCATGCAGTAGGGAGAGGATGGAGTGTTTGTTCTGTATGTATTTATATACAGAAACTAGAGAATGTAATTCCAGGGAATTACGTTTGCATGAAAATGCAGTGCAATTAACTGTGACAAGAGAGATAAAGAGAAGAAAGAAAGAAAGAGAGAAAGTGAAGAAAGAGAGAGTAGATAGAGAGGGAGAGAAAGAGGTCTGTGGTAGTAGGAATAGTCACAGTAGTGAATTATAGCATTGAATGTTAGTATTATAGGTTAAAACAATTCCATAGTGTGTTATGGCAATGAAGACTTTTAATTTGAAACAGTTGAAGACAGAGGCCAGGTGGAGGTAGAGGATACAGTAGAAGAAGAATATGTAGTCTTCAGAGAGTCAGATTGTAGGCTTAAAGACCCACTCCGGCACTCAGTTTTTCGCATTTTCACATATTTATGTTGTGTTTTTTATGTTTAATAAGTGATATTATGGGCTTTATGGGCTTTTAAAATTAAACGTCATCCCTATGAATATTTTGATTTATCTGACAGCTCACCAGTTTATGTCTCAAAAAACGGAATTAAATTCTTTGAATTTCTGTCGTCATTTGTACGTCTGGTGTTCCATTCTATTGAGTGACCGAACAGAACTATAGAACGTGAGCACAACAAGAACAAAGAAAACTAATACCCGAGACCAGAGCCAGAGAGAGTTCGGCCAACTTAAACAATGGGCACCACGTTGTAACCCACAACCCGAGAATTCTACAACGCAAGTCTATGGGGTAGTATTTGAATAAAACGTTTATTTTTGCCACGTTTATTTTCGTAAATGTCATCACCAGCAGCCAGTAACACGAAAAACAGTATAACAAAATATATCTGTGTGTATTCACTCCCCATAAAACGACAAATAAGCACTAAAGTGGCCATAATGTTTACCATCTCAGTAGTTTATTCATGACAGTGAGACTAGCCCCTGTAACACAAGTCTGAAGACTCATTTGCTCTCATGCTTCGGTCAAACATAAAATTGTATTTATACAACAAGAAATATCGTTATGCCAACTACACACATTTATTCTGTGTACATGTACAAGAAAATCACTCGCTTTGGCCTACATCCTGACTAAAATAGCCTGTGATCACTTTCACTCAGTCACAGGCAGCTCATTTGTCTATTGGCAAGCTAACTAAACTACCTCAAGCTAACCACACCACATTTCATATTTTATAGCGATCAGTATAAACACATGCAACACGCTTTTCTGCATATTTTGTCTCTAAAGAACATTAATTAAAGACGTTTTGTCTTCACTATTATGCTCCAGTAGGCTGTTATATTAGCCTATTGTACACAAACAAAAAGCTGTTAACCAGTTTTAATAGAAAAGAATGCCAGGAGAGACGTAATTTAGCATACCTCACTCACACGAGAGAAATATTTTTTTCTAGTTCTTTCCTTCCTTCCTTCTAACCTTCAATCCAGGTCGTTTATAGTTTTGTACTCCAGTCATATGAAACACATTTAAATATATATGGGGGGGGGGGTTAAAACATCATCTGTCAACACCAATAAGTGACTCGAAGTTTCGGTAGCCAGGTTTGCACCTGGCAAACATCAATTAAAAACTCTAACGTTACTTCCTGAGTGCATGTATAACTCACTGCTAGTTTAAAATTATTCGTCATGACTCATCGTTCCAACCGACACTCTAAGAAGAACAGTTTGAACCTATGGAGACAATATTTCCAAAAGTATAAGACTTAGAAGGTTGAAAATACACATCGTACATGGCATGACCAAGCCCTCTGGAAAACAAGGTTCTGAAAGAATTAAGTTTTTAGCTTAAATGGTTGAAGCTCAGTTAAGTCTGATAGGAGACATGGCATCAGCAGAATTCAGCCTACACTCTAGATTTCCCATTTAAAGTATGCAGGGGGAAATAGTTTTTAAGAAATAGATTAAAAAGTTGTAAAGTTATAAAGATGAAAAATGCATAGCACTCCTGGCATGAGCGAGACCTACGTAACAAAGTTTGAGTAATTTAATAATTAAAATGCTGAATAGAATGATGAGTATAAAAATATTGAACAGATATTTCAGATGACTGCAGAGAAAGATTAAGTAGCAAAGATGAAAAAAAGAGAAAAATAAAGAGAAAAATAGTTTAAATGCCTTTTTAAAGTTGCACTTTAACCAACAATACCAACAATAACATATTATGACACCATATCATAATCTTATATTCCTCACGTTGACACATGGAATATGAACTTTTTTTTGGTAAGGCTCAAACTGCTTTAAAATATAATGTTATGGAATTTCTGTTTGTTTACAATTACCTAAAAAAAGTAGACTGTGTGTGTAAGTGAGTGTGTATGTGCCAGGCTCATTATCATGATCCCTGTCTTCCTCATCCTGACTTTCTGCTGCTTCAATCTCAACTTATTCACCTAGTAACGGTATTTCGGCCTCATTCCTGTCTTCCCCTGAAATTATGAGCAAAATATTATCTGTCTGTGCTATCACAATACTGCCCCTGACTATACTATACTGTATGTAAGGGTTAGGACTACCTTTTATTATTATATAAATATTAAATGTGATGTTAATATTGAAACAACAAATCGAAATATGTGTCAAAGCGACGCAGATAGAGTACGCAGACACAGATCTTGAGAGTTCTTATTGGAGCGCTTTACATCGGGAGATGGGGTCTAAATTTCGGTTATAATTTTGTAGTCTAATTTTGGATTTAAGACAAATATCTCCCCATACTCCCCAAACAAAAATATTTATTTACATTGGATAGCTAGAAAGCTAATCCATTGTAAATACACACGGCACCCCGAGGATAGAGATCTATCCTCATCGCTTCCAAAAATGTCAATATCAGAGATATTTCCATTGTCAATTACTTCAAGAACTTTAAGAGTAGTATATTCAGCATTATGAGATATTTTTAACTGATTATCAAACAATTCCCTTATTCTGATGTAGTGTTTTCATAGTAGAAAGGCTATTTGCCAATACTGGAGAATCGAGTTTTATAACATGGTTTCTGACCCATTCTGACCTCAACATGTGAGGTGAAGGCCTGACATGTCTCTTTTTGGTGGCAAGAAGCAAAGCTCTACTGTTGTTTGATTGGTTGTTCAACATCCAATTAAATGGATAAGAGGGTTGAAGTTGTGTTTAGTGTTACAAAAATAAAAAAAAACAACAAATACAATGTGATGTCCATTGTAATGGACGCAGGGTCTGAAGGGGCTAAAGACCCATTATGACTCAACGTTTCAACCGATACTCTGAGAAGGAGAGTTTAACTCAATGGAGACAAAAGTTTTATAGATAAACTGCAATATTTTAAAAAGTATAAGATTTAGAAGGTTGAAAATACAACAAAGTTTGAATTAAGTTTCTAGGTTAAACGTTTGAAGTCTGATAGAAGACATGTCATCACCAGAGTCTAGATTTCCCATTTAAAGTCTATAGGGGGAATTTTTTAATAGTTTATAAGAAATTGTTTAAAAAGTATTAAATTTACAAACTTCAAAAATATATAGCACACATGGCATGAGCGAGACCTATGTGACGAAGTTTGAACCAAGTTTCTACGTTAAGCGGTTTGGGCCGCATTAAAGTTGTTAGGTTATAAAGAAAGAAAGAAATATGAAAACACTTGGAATAACAATAGTTTGCATCTCCATGCAAACTAATAACAATAGTTTGCATACTAATTATGTATGTATGCCTGCATGAGTGTATGTGTGTACATACAGTGCATCCGTATGTATTCATGCCATGCAGATGTGCACATTCACTGATTCACTATCTCTTCTTGTATTTGCAGCACAATGTCATGATTCAGCGAAGGCGGGATGGTATAAAACCAGATATGCCGACAGCAGCGGAACGTGAAGAAATCCTCACTGCACTTGGTGGAAAACCCTACTGAGACGCACACGAAGAACAATATAGTTGCAGCCTCTAAGTCACGCTTAGTGAGCACTGCTATGGGCACATGGTCTGTGTGGCTAAGGAGACACATTTGGGAATCTAAAATAGTGCTGCACATCTGAATGTAGAAGAGGCATGTGCTACTTGTTGCAAGGACTCTGCAAAGTTGCATCGTGGGCGGTGTAGCCTTTTGTGATGGCCATAAAAATCCATACGACAGTGCTGTGAAAAGGTGGATGCTGATGTGTGTGTGTGTTTGTTTTCCTAAATACAGTACATTATTTAAATATGCATAAATATTCATATGAAGTAATGGATCTGTATTGACAACTTAACTGTAAATCAAAGCTAGTGGGGGGTTCTGAAAAAGACATACCACTTTTGCCCCATTCCTTTGGAACAGTGGAGGACCAGGTCCTGGTATGCCCGATGTGGCCCTGTTGGTGCCAATACATCACCATACTGGTGGCTTTGCAAAAGACTCATAAAAAATAAATAAACTGAATGGAATACGTAATCTTTTATCTTTCATTGAGTTTATGTTCATTAATATATTTCAAGCATTTACACTGAAAGTAAGTCCCTAGAACATATTTTGTTGCGAGCCTTTCTACGCAGTATATGATGGACCTCACCTTTGATGCAAAACAAAAAAAACTCCCTTTTTATAAATATATGCATATGACTGCCTACTTGTGACACTTAATTTGTACAAAAGATACTAATGTGGAGAGCCTATTAAATTGTCATACGACTACAAAACATATTAGATCCATAACACTCTAAAGTCTTAAGTTCTCTATTAAGACAAAAGTCACATGTGATGAAAAGGTAGGTAGTCTGGAAGGAAATTAATGACATGCAGTGTTAATGTCAAACTGCTGTAGTTCATTGTTTGGACACAAGATGGTGCTGCAGTATTTCAGCTGGTCACTGCTCTTGCTTCCTCAGCTATGGAAAAGCCTTACCATGTCTGTTTGAAATATGCAACCACAGTAAAGATTGCATAGCATTCACATGTGCATCTTAATGTATGTTCATTTTAACTTTACCAATTATCATCCCAGCCATACACACACGGCATCATAGCGTTTAAGTGTATGTGCAGCAACATAAAATGCTTCGGGAGGGTTTAGCCATAGAAGTTTGGTATTAAATTGGAAATGTAATGAGCAGCTAAATAACTTTCTGTTATTCTTGTCAGTGAACACTTAATGTTCTCTCTGAGTATATATTCCCCGCCCGATTAAAATGAAGGGATTGCACAACTGCAGGAGTAGGCAATGATTGCCCAGCATGAAGCAGTAGGCCTATTATCCCATCCACCCAGTATATTACGTCGCTGCATGGGCATGGGCTAGACAAAACAATTTCAAGGGCTGTTTCACACCAGGCAGGTATCTATCTCACTCACAGTGGGAGTAGGAGTGTAAGTTAAACACTTAGATGAAGGGTTGGGTGGATGAGAATGTTTTATGAGCTCTTAATGGTCAGCAGAGATAAATTAGACAGTATACAAAAGACATACAATTACTTGTAAAGACAAAAACAAAATGTATAAATGTAATGTTGCGATTAAACGATAATTGTGGATAAAGCACCTTTTTAGTACAAAAACTGAAATATGTGGACAGGGCACTTGAATATAATTCTTTATTTTTATCTGTATAAACCTTCTGAAATTGATACAAAATTCAGTTGTCCAGTCTCTCTCTGCACAGTACTTTTGTTAGCTGCTAAGAGCTCCTTCTTCACGATCATTCAATCTTCTTACTGCGACCTTTGAACTCTGCCATGAAGTCAAATGCTCCCAGATAATGGCCCAGCAACACGCCAAGCTTTGTGGGTAAAAGGCTGAGAGCACACAAACAGAGCAAAAGAGATAACAGTTGGTGATTATTTTTGATTAGACTCATGGCAACACAAATAACACACAGACAAAACAATGACAACACGTCATGTACATACATACAGGTCCCACACGCATTCCTATTGGTAGTGATAAACTATGAGTGTTTGTATGTGGGCACACACAAGATAATGTAAAGGAATAGATAGAAAAGAACAAGTAGAGAATTTAAAAACAATAAAGGTTAAAATAGTAAAAATGTGTGTGTGTTAGGAGATAAGGTGTAGCCTCAGGGAATGTGTGGAGGTCAGTGGGGGTTAGAAGGTAACTCACTTCTTCAGTGCAATGATGAGGTACATGCTTCGAGGCATGTAGAGATACACCTGATCCCTCTGAATGGCGTCTACAATCTTCCTGACCACGTAATCTGGCTGAAGAATGGGCATCAGAGTGGGCCACCTGAAACACACAGGATCCTCGTGAAACACCTCCTAGTTCTAGAACATTCTCATAACACCCACAGTTTCACATGCAATCATACTGGCCCTTCAGTTGAATCACAATCTTTACACTGGCAGTAAGTGCTGATGACAAAAGGACCATAATAACAAGCATAAACACACACCAAAACAGATTTTTCCTATTTTCAGTTCAAAACCAAGTTGAAAGCCCATTAATTCTTTTTGCAGCAATCACTGCCAACAGATAACACAGTCACAATTCATTTTCAGAGGAAAGCCAACCCCACATTACAGCTGACTGTTTGTGTGATGATTACATCAATTTGACCTGATCAGAATCCTCAAAGAAGATAAAAGATCTTTTTTTCTGATACAGATGTTTGCCTCCGCAGTGAGCTAAATCTAAGGATACAATGGACAGGTTTACAAAACAGGTTGTTCTGCTGTTCATGTGTTTAGGTCTTTATACCCCCTCAACTAAAATAGTTTCTGTTCTGAACCATCATTTTCTAATACTGAAATTTTACACACTATGTAAACTATGAGTTTATATATGTTACTTACAACACTTCTCAATTTCCCTACTTCAAACCCATTAGATCTCTGACTTAAACTTATTTTCAAAAGCTTGTTAACTACAGAGTGAAACTGTGCTGGATTCACAGGGGCCCCATTATGTACCTTCCAACCTCCCATATCATCTGTGTTTTGAAACTTGTTTTTTTTAGCACTTGTCTCCTGTCTATATTTAAACACCTTTGTACAAATAGGGAAGTCCAAAGAATGGTTAAATAAATTAAACACACACACACACACACACACACGCACATACACACACAATCACCTCCTTCACACACAACCCCTGAGATGCAAGTTGACGTGGGAGACATGTCTTAGGGCAGGTGGCGCCCTTGAACTGTCTACCTGTCAGTCACAATTCCTCCATCCTTCTGTTCCTGTCTGTCTATAGCCCTGTCTGGGTGTGTGTTCTCTAGTGTCACACCTGAGACTCGCCTGACCCTCCAAGGTGACTGGGCACTCCTGCGTGCCTCCAGACCCGACTCCTGTTCCTCCATATTATCAACGATATGACATGGAAAGCGAGTCTACCTGTTCACCTGTCCAAACATTGCAAATCAACAGGCGTGTTTCCGGTCCAGAGTGACTCAATCCTCTGACAAACAGGAGTTTTAAAGTATTAATTATAATAATAAAAATCTATGACATGAGCTACAGTAAATTTACTCTTTGGTACTTTATTAACACTCTTTGAGCTTTATTAATGTTAGTGTTTATCTAACCCAAACAACAAAAAACACATACTGAATTTCCCCTTAGTGATCACCTCTCAAATGTCACTACAAGATTTGTTCTGAACTGATTGATATGACCTCTCTTTCTTCACTGAGCACATTTCTTTCTGTTCGACCTACTGTTTTAAAGGAATTTTAAAGGTACCACAAATTTGCATAACTTAATTAGCAACAAAAAACACTGTGCATTTATGAGGAAATGCTAATAAGGCACACAAATGAATCAATGCCATAGGGAGCTTTTAGGAGCAAATTAATAATTCTATACAAAGCTTTTAGTGAACTGTGTATGTATGTGTTATAAATAAATAAAAGGACTAAGAATTTATTGGAAACTATATAAATCTAATTGTTCATTTATCCTAAATGTATCCTTATTTGTTGAGAGGTGGTGGTGGTGGTGGGGCGTGTGCTATAAGCCTATCTACCTATGGCCTCAAAGCAAATGTCTATGAATCTGATGCACCCTATAGGGCAGGCAATTCCAGCAGTCAGCAGAGCTACCAAACATGAGACAAGCATGGAGTTGCTATGGCAGACAAAGTGCCATATGTAGT
Source organism: Limnothrissa miodon (assembly GCA_017657215.1). Lineage (NCBI taxonomy): Eukaryota > Metazoa > Chordata > Actinopteri > Clupeiformes > Clupeidae > Limnothrissa > Limnothrissa miodon. The sequence continues at coordinate 19,332 of JAGFZM010000337.1, read as the reverse complement.
AGTAGTCCTTGAGCCAGACCCATCAGTACTATTCAAAGGCAGAAAGTAAATTATTATAATCAGGATTAGATTATTTGATTCGATTTAGTGTTTTATCAGCCTGTTTAAATCTGTGCTGTGCTTATTAGGGGCGGTGTAACAGATGAATAGAAGACTATTCACAAAGAAAACAGATATCCCCATAAAGCTTCCTCATTTGATTATTTACATTAGCTTTGAAATGTTATGTAAATATGTGAGCCATTATCTACTCGCTTACTATGTCAATGTTCCAATTTCACCCTTTTGAATTTTCACCCTCATCAACACATTTACATTTACACAAAAGGTTTGTTTTAATGTATATAATTAGAAATATATTATGGGGAGATGAACTATTTGAGATCTTAAGATTTCTGTGAGAAAAAAGACACTTACTGTCCTTTAAAGATACCTTCTAGCTTAAGGACTATGACAGCTGTTATTGCTACGAGTTAAAAACTAAATAAGGGGTTCATATCACCTTCTAGGGGAAGTACAAAGATCATATAAAAATCACAATACAGCTAATTAACTCAGAAGAATTACACCTAAATGGGTATTTACACTAAACTATCACCTCCCTTACACCGCTTTTTTACATAGCACATTAGAAAACAAAGCAAGATTGTGCCAGACATCTTTTCTGGCCACAGTTCCCTTACGGATTTGCACCAAATAACATTTTCAACCTCCTTTTGTTGGCCTTTCTGACTGAATAAAGAACACATGCACACACACACACACACACACACACACACACAC
>JAGFZM010000337.1:0-18539 GCA_017657215.1 Limnothrissa miodon | reverse complement strand
CACACACACACACACACACACACACACACACACTCACTCATACAGAATAGCCATTGCAAATTACTTTGTATTGGCTCCATCAAACATGCCCGTGTTGATGAAAAATGGACAGACAATGGTGGTCTTCACTTTATCTGCCCCAGTAGCCAGTAGCTCCAGGGCAATGGACTCAGCAAACCCTACTGCAGCAAACTTGCTCGCACAGTAGTCTATAAACACACAGAGAGAAAAAACGTGAAACACTGTGCATGTGTGTTAATGGTGTCTGTCTGAGTGAAGGGAGTGTGAATGGGGGTATATGGTAGCCTACCTGCTAGTGCATTAACTCCAATTAGTCCAGCAGAACTGGCAATGCTAACAAGGTGACCATGGTTACCAGCAATCATTGCTGGGAGAAATGCCTTGTAGGTCTTCATTTAACAAAAACATACACACATAATTACTGTCATATGTTCTTTGACAAATTTAGCAGAAACATACGCAGAGAATGGCCATCATAAGCTTTTTGCCATGTCAATGCAACACAATTGAATTAAAGGCTACAATAATTACAGTGTAATTAGGCTAGTTAATTATGCAGCTGAATAAAACGTTTTGTTTGTTGTTTTGTTTTTGTTTTCTTAAGAAGCAGTAAAATGGCTGTACTGTTTATTAAAACATAATGAAATAATCATTTTTGCATGCTTACCCAGAAGTGTGCCATGCTGTTAACCTCCACTGTCTTCTCTATTAGGGTATCTGGAGATTCAAGAAACTTCTGTCCTGTCACAATACCAGCATTGTTGATCAGAATTGTCACATCACCCACTTCTCTTTTCACCTGTTGAATGAAGACAGAATTCAAGATCGCACTAAAGTTTATTCACATAGACTATATAACACATACACACACACACACACACACACACACACACACACACACACACACACAAACAAGTAGATTTATTATTTCCACTCTGAAGTGACCTCATTCTGACCCTAAAGGTTCGCCAGGGTCATTGAAGGTATGCTTTTATCTTTCTTTGGAGAGCAAGGCAAGACTTGTTTATTTCTAGCACATGTCAAACACATGGACTTCAATCTGCTTTAAATAAACAGCAGCCAACAGTAAATAACAACATAAGTCATAACATGTCATGGAGAGAGAGAGTAGGCCTACATTTGCTCAGTTAGCACAAAGACAAGCATTAGAGAACCATTTAGTCTGATTAATTTCAAACAGACAACACTAGGGCAACCAGGGAATTTTTAAGTGATCTGGAAGTTATTCCCAAAGCTAAGTGATAAAAAAGCTAATTTAGTTACTGCTGTTGTGTGGCTTTTGGAATTTAGATAACTGTCAACTAAAACACGTTGACTTGAACCCCTTTTGTGTCAAGAAGACTTTCTCAAACAATTTCTCATTGTTTCTTTCTAGTAGATTTAGTTGAGTTTCAAGATATCTAGTGCAGGCTAGACAAAGAGAGTCGTAATCTAAGACTGGGGAAATGGTCCCACAAGAGTGAAGCCCCTACACAGTTTTCAATTTCCTGATAATTGTTTTCTGAATTATTCGCATGTAATTTGAGATTTCCTGAGAAACTTTACAGAACTGAAAAGTTCACCTAATGTGTCTGAGGTGCCCTGTGCTTTGTGGGTGCTCTAGGAGTTGAGAAAACGGCTGAACATCTCTGAGTAGAGAGCCTGTGTATAGGCTGGGCTATTGGAATTAACTGGGTAAACTGCTGAAAAAAAAATCTGCGCCTCTGCATTCCTAAACAGAGCTTAAGTTGATGGGGGTGGGCAAGGCAATGACTAATGAGAGCAATTAGACTGGGATGTTGGGGTATCAGACTATGGAGTTCCCTGTAGATCTCATGATCTTCAGTGTGGAGACACGCTTCATGCTTATGAGCTCATTCTCTCACCACGCTCTCAAAGGACAATTGTGGGTTAAACACTTGCTTGTCTCCAAAGGCAAGTGTTTAGGTTTTGCAGACTTTGACTTTGGCTGAAAACTTAGCCAGGCATTGTGAAGGAAGGTCTCTAATAAGAAATATGGGCATAAGCCCTTTTTGCACATACATTAAAAACACATATATTTGAATTTTAAACTGAGGGCCTGCAAAGGTGAACACGTTATTTCACACCAAGACATGACATTGCCTGCCCAGAGCACCATTCCTGGACATCTAATGGCTGCTTCATTAACTTAGGTGTTAATGGAGGGGGTTGATTTTCAGAAAAAATTGAGGGAGCGTGTTAATGATATGACTTAAGGCACAAATTGCCATTTCACCAATTTAGGTTGAACTTCAACATCTGTCAATATTCCTTACAACTGGTCTCTCTCTGAGATAGCTCAAATAGCTGTTCTGCATTCCTTTTTCATGTAGCATGTGGCAAACTAAATGATATGAAAATGACCAACAGACATCATTTGCCAGCCCTTTGCAGTTCAGCTCTTTCTCCACTCTCATATTAACCACCTGGGTTTAGTGGGAACAAGTTTTACTCTAGCTAAAGTTAAGTTTAATTAGAATCAGAATCCAGTTTTATTTACCAAGTATAATTGCATATTCAGGGATTTTAACTTCGGTAGGCCATGTTGGTCATGTAGGTTTTGGGGTCATGTCTGAATAATCTGTGTTTTGTAATATCCATGCACAGACGTCCAAACAATTAGCACACTGTGTGTGAAAGAGGCTATAGAATTAAATACAAAGAAAACACCTGAATACAGAAATGACTCAAGTCCCTCTAGTGCTCTAGAGGTTTCTTCTACAAAAGACCAGTCTCCTGCTGTTGTTTTAACTTGTTCTTGTACACAACTATCTTTTAACAGCCTCATTGCATGCATCCCCCACTCTTCTCTTCTGAGTCTGCCCCAAAGCTCCACATTCTCTTTGGCTCATTACCTGCCTTCTGTGTAGAGAACCCCATTCAGAGCATTTAAAATCTCACGGATTTGTCTAGTATTCTCACAGAAGAACAACTACATGGTTCAAACACAGCTGCTAAAATATATTACCTTCACTCAATCTTCACTCTTAACTTCTCAGCCAATTATAATTACTCTTTTATGGTCTCCTCTCCCCATCCATAAGCCCTAGAAACCAGATGCATGCATTGTCTAAGATGCACTTACAATACCAAAGACGGTAGTACTGTGTCTGTTGATATTACGCACAGGGTGGGTGATTACACAGCAAACAGCAAAAGTGGGTGTGGCCTCCCTAAGCAACAAGGATATCATATTATCAACTCCTATGCAAACAGGATGAACAAAAGGAGAGCACATTTGAGATGTCTTGTTCCTTGTTTTCAGGATTTGTGTTTTGTGTGGCAGTAGCTGTGCCAGACAGCTAGCTGATTCTTCACCAAAGAAATAAGCCCCAAGCAACAGTAATTTCCACTGACTCCAAAACAGCTAAGGCGCATCATTACACCTAGTTATGTGAGGAAAAAGAGAGAGAAAAAGAGAGAGAAAAGCTGATTTTCTCACTTGGTCGGCTACTCTGTAGACCTCGGCACGGTCGCTGCAGTCACAGACATAGGTGTTGGCCCTAGCTTTGAACTGCTCCATGACAAGACGAGCTGTCTCCTTGATCCCGTCCTGGTTGATGTCCCAGAGCACCAACCTGGAACCCAGCTTGGCAAACTCCAGGGCCAGAAGTCGTCCAATGCCACTTCCGGCCCCTGTGATCAAAACGGTCTCTCCAGCCACACTTTTCCGCCGGGCTGGAATGAACAGTCGGAACACAGTCTCCAGGTTATAGTACAGGCACATGCAGAACACCTGCAGCGTCTCCAACAGGAAATTCATCCTAGAGATTGAGTCCTGGTGGTCACAAATCAATGTTGGGTTAGTGGGTGGTGTGTGGGTTTTTTTCTGTCATGTAAACACATTTACACAGCAATCTAGTAACAGACTAGTATTATTTTTTTCTTTGCTGATTTGCTTTAGGCTACAAGCTTGTATCCATAATATTGCATTATGCAGTACTATACAGTAATAAAGTGGAGTATTTTGGCAGAATATGTTTTTTTAATGAATGCAGGGTTTTTTCATCCACAAGCAGTTTTGATACAGCAGTATAGTGCAGGATTTGGAAAAGGCTGTGGACTGGACAATTCTTATTCACAAGGCGGCCATATTTATGTGTTTAAATATGGAGCAGGCTTATGTTAACCAGAAGTTCTCTTTCGTTTCGAAGCCGAAACGTACGAGTGGATGATGCCTATCATCTCCTACTTTTCTGAAGTCATTTTTAACCAACCCTTTGAAAAAAGGGCAGTAAGCGCTCTGACGCGCGCAGGCAACTACTTAGACAGCCCTGCGTGACGTCAGAAAGTCTATATATTGACTGCGCTTACGCTTCAGGTCCTCTTTGCCTCTTTCACCTCGCCTACTGCGTGTGTTTCTGAGTCGCCTTTTCGTTTGCTTTCGCAAATATTCTAAACCAACGGCTTTTTTGAAAGCCCACCACAAAAGCTTCTTTCAAAGCTCTCCGAGGGATTTCCGTCTTGCTCCAAGTGCTCACGCCGGTCCCTGACTTCTGGTACCCCGAGACGCAAGATGGCTACTCGTCGATGTACCGACTGTGATCGTCCCATGGCGATTTCTGACCGCCATGCTATCTGCTTCATCTGTATGGGGAGCGAGCATGCTATGCTCGCTTTTTCGCGGCCAGATCTTTGCTCGGCTTGCGAACGCCTCTCCCCTACGGCTATCGCCAACAGAGCGGCATTTTTTGTGGGTTGCACTGGTGTTCCAGGGGCGGCCCCTACCCCCATTGGTGCTAGTGCTCTCTCCACCCGCCAGTCTATCGATTTTCCCCCGGCGTCCTCACACCCGGATGGGCTAATCGACCGGTCTTCAGTGGCTACTCCGCCGTCGGATAGCTTTTCAGCGGCTAGCTTGCTACCAGCTAGCCAGCTAACCGCGGCCCACCAGGCTAGCCCTGCTAGCTCCTTCGACGCTGCCTTTGCCCGCGCGGCTACCACGCCGCCTCAGGGCGACGATGACGACCCAGTTATCGAAGCTGTGGATGAGGAGGAGCTTGCTTCCTTCCTCTCCGCTAAAGGCTGCGCCACCGTGGAGGATTTGCCACCTGTGTTGAAGACCCACGCTGCCCAGTTAGCTTCTGAGCTAGCTTCGTTGGCTACGCAGGCGGCTAGCAGGCTAGGCCTGCCTCCGCCTCAGCGCTGTCCGGGAGGGCGTTTTGACCCCTTCTCCGGTGCGCTCCCACGGCGAACGAACGGTGTAGAATGCGCCACCGTGGCTAATAGCGGTAGATACAGCACTTGCAATGTTCAGCAGCGCGGACCGCCTCCAATAGAATGCAGTGCAATACAATGCAATACAGCGGTCTTTAGAGGGAGCTCGTGAGAGAGAAAAACAGAATGTTGCTTAGTGCCGGTTTAAAAATGACTTCAGAAAAGTAGGAGATGATAGGCATCATCCACTCGTACATTTCGGCTTCTCACTCAGAGAACCGAGGATACGTTAGTATCCGTAACGATTTGACATTGTGACCTGAATTTAGGGTAGCCCAGTAGCCAACTCTTTTTCTCACACACAAACACTCTCCCACACACACAAGCACACGCACACACACACACACACACAGTCAGGGAGAAAGAAGCACTTCAATGTTTCCTGTTTTAGGTAGGTTAAAATCAATATATTCTGTTGTTGATGCGACGACATAGACAGTCAGTGTGTAATAACGCTTAGGCTTCTAAGCTACTGATATTATACATTTTGTGACATAATCGCACTGCTACGAGGTGTTGGTACAAACAGCGAAAAAAGCATAGCCCACGGCTTCAAACTTACCTCTTGCGTAGCCTATGAGTCGCTTCGACAAGTTGCGTAAAGAGGGCCGCACTATTCTGATGTTGATAATAGTAAGCTATCTTTTATATCTACAACGGGCTTCCCAACCTTAGGACGACTTCACTGTCGTCTATTCTCTGTTTACACAAGTCAAAGTTCAGCCCTGGGAATGGCTAACGGGACAGGATGAGAAAGGCGTGGTCTTACGTTAACCAGTTACTTCCCTGAAACTCTACTAATGAACATAGATGAGCCTGCGTAACAATTTTAAATAGTATAGAGTATTTGATCTTGACCCTAAATGACTGACAGCTTTAGAGCAAAAAAAAAGTCATGGCAAAACGTAATCACTATCAGTGTTCCTCAAACCAATGGCCCCGTCATGCAAATGAACTCTGCCCTAGTGCAATGCTTTATGGGTAGGATAGTAGTCTATGATCAGAGACACTTTTAGGGTTATGCACCTGTCATATTTCGACCGGGCTTCTTATGTGGATTTATTCGTTCAGTTATTTGGGGGATTAGTCAATTTAAAAAAAAAAGGGTCATACATGACGAATTAAAAGTGCTTAACAACTAGATAGACGATTTTAACTTTGAGATTTTTAAATTGTTTATTGATAGCAATATTTTTGCTGGTTAAAGGATCTTCTCAAATGTAATGTGTAATTTAGGAATGGCCTATGGGATCTTACATGATAAATATTATATTTATATCTTATATATCTTATATATCTGCACACTATGGTATTTCTGACACAAAACCCAGGACATTGGGCTAGTTCAATGAAATATTAGGCTTCTCCTTACCCCTCAGCCCTTGTTATTTGATTTGCCATTGACTATTGACCCGAGTTTGAGAAAAGGGACTGTCTGTCTGTGGAAATAAACAATAAACAACAAAAGCCTTGAGGGCACGGAGAACCTGAGAGAAGAGTTAAAAGCTCACAAGTGGACACAGCAAAATGATGTCTTACTGCGGCAGCAGCTGCTGGGCAGAAGCAGACCCATCATGCAGGCTGATGGAGTGGCACACAGCTTTAATGTGCAACAGCACATTAGGAGCAGCAGGCCTAACACAGGGGAAGGTGAAGAAGCTTTTCAGGTTAATTCAGAGGAAGATGAGAAGAATGTCATCCAACAGGGACAGATTGAGAAGCAGAGGTCAGAATAGCTACTCTCTGCCCAGGAAGGATTAGCAAAAATGTAGCAGAATGAAGAGAGACTTTTTTATGTATTGAGGGGCTGTGTGTGTGTGTGTGTGTGTGTGCCACTCTCCATTACCATGCAATTGAGTGTTTGTCTGCAACCTGCATTAGTAGCAATTAAGCCACTTTCATTTTGCATTGCGTGATTCAACTGTTTCCAATGGAACATAAATTATTCACAACAAATTAATGAGTGGTTGGCTTTAGAAAGCACTCAACTTTCTGAGATCTGAAGTCATTGATGATTGGTTGAAATCTTGACAATCTTGTCAACCCTATTGCAAAAAAACAGGCCCAACATTTAGGCTAACCGCACACGCAGTGTGTGTGTGTGTAAAAGAGAGATAATTTTGTTTTTGATTGGTTGCCTATCCCATCCACGGGAAGAAATGGCGACACATCCCCTTACCAGACTGATTTATTAGCAGATATGCATGTCTGAGCAGACCAGGTTACTTAAACATGTAAATGTTCAGATTTTTCTTTACTACAAAAATCAGAAAATAGAAGCTGTCTAAAAATGGCTTTGAATATTTTGGGGTAAAATCTAATGTAGATAAATTTATATACCATCTTTAGGAACCTCAAAGAACAATTTAAAATACCCTATAGTTATGAACTAACAGTTGTTTCTCATCTTGGTTATTACCTAAAACGTATGTCGTCATAGTAGGGGAGATACTAAGGGGGAAATTGGGTCAGCATTGGTCAGTGTTGATAATTGGATAATTTTTCACCATTATATTTTCTCATTCAGATTAGGACATAACTACAGATTTACAGAATCAATTACACCATTTTTGAAGTCAGATGTCCTGAATTGAGTTTCTTCTCAAACCCTTCTCATATGGAATTTCATAACACTCACATAAACCACTTTTCAACTATATTCTTGAGTAACCTGTCCTTTTTAAAAACATATCTTATTTTGAGAATTGTGCTCACCTATTTCATTGGTTAAATTAACTACCTTGTGCTTAACCAAACAGCATTAGCCCAGTCTGTTTTCGCAGTGTGGTTTCTTCATATCTGCATTTATGATCTGGCATTATAAAATCTCACAGAAAATAATTTAGAACAGATAAAGCTTAATAAAATTGATCATACTGACCTTTACCCTGAGCATATTACAGCACAAGAAAACAGCACAACACTCTCTGTTCATATGAAGTGAAGACACAGTGTAACCTTTCATCTAGTGCAGCCACGGACACACACACACACACAAATACACTTTATTAATAAGGATTACCTGGTACGACACCTGTAGAGCTAAGCAACATGCTAATTCTGATTCTAATTTAAAGTGATCATAGAGTATCACGTTTCACCAAGTCTCAGAAGGATTGCCAATGGCTATTAAATGAGCTAGACAGATCAGAATTTTTTTTATCAAAAATCTAGCCTTGGATAGACATACCGGAGTGGTAATCACATTTCTCTCTCTTGTAGTGTTGCCTAGACGTACTAAAGGCTTGTAAGGCTACTTATAGTGCAGAGGCAGTTTGAAAGATAACCATTGTTCCTGCCCATTGGATTGAGCCCTGTCTATGGGTCATAGCCAGACTATACAATTTGAGATAATAGTTTGGCTTGTCAGGCTATTACAAATCATTACACTGTTAAACGTCAGTGCTGTTCTATGAAACTATAGAAGTGCCATAAAAACAAAGAAACTTGTATATGTAATAAAGGCATAAAAAGTTTATTTTCCTGGTGTAATTATAGCTAAAACTTTTGCACTCCTTGTGTCATGCAACGTACGTATATTGTGTTTGACCTTGATTGTATTCCGACCCGACTGATGACGCTGGCAATACAAGTTTTCTAAGTGTGATGTGTAAGCATGATGTCATGAAGTGTCATGAATAGCGTGGGAGCAAGTGAGGGAGGGCGTCCAGAGGGAGAGGGGTGGAGAGTGTGAATAATCAAGTGAAAGGCTCTATTGATTATTGCTCCACACACAATAGTCATGGCTTTTGTCCTGCTGCTTCATAATGGCGGTGCCAATCTCCTGCATTCCATTTGTGACCCTTTTAACTCGAAGAGTATGTCGATCATGCAGTTAGATCTCACACCACAGTGTCTAACTGCTGCCCCTCTGTCGCTATTACTTCTCTTTTATGTGTTAGGAGGAGGGATGAAAGCGATGGGGTGGCAGAAGATGCAGAGAAAGAGAGAGAGAGAAAGAGAGAGAGAGAGAGTAAAGTAGATGTTGCTCTCCACTCCATTACCTCTAAATAGAGCTAAGATCACCCACCCAGAAACCTGTGATGAATGCAGAGAGACTTTGATGGAGAATCCCATCAGCTTTAAATTGACATGTTAATTCACAACAGTCATAGCAGCTTGTGCAGTTAGACCACTTTATTTCATCTGTACAGTTATGTGATTCAGACAGGAGACACACAAATAAAAAAAGAGACATGAATATTAAAGAGGCCTGATGAACCGACAACCACAAACTAGAATCAATTCAGCGCCAGAAACAATCATGAGAGGTATGTACAGTACAGTCAGGTGGGGCGGAAAAGGATTGGCAGCCTTGTGGGATTATGTGAAAAAAGTGTGACATTGTGGCCATTTGACTGGAATAATTGCAGTGATACTCTACTGTCGTCAGGGTAACAGCAATGGCTGTTAATTGGCAGCTTCATTAATGTGTATTGTTTGTGATTTGGGCTTCATGAATTTCAACAAGCATCATCTTAGGAGAGAGTGTCTGTACCATATTGATAAGCTAATAAATTGGGTAAAGCACTGAGGGTTGAGAGTGTGTGTGTGTGCGTGCCACGCATGTGTATGTGTACATACATGCACATGATGCTTCATAATGTGATTAGACACCTGCACACATGCGCATGTCTTAAGTCTTGGCAGATGGAGTCATGAGGGAAAGGATGTCAAACAAGAAGAAGAGAGGACTCAAGAACTGGGACCAAGCAAAAACAGGACTAAAACCAGAGCAGATAGAGGGAGAAGCGTGGTGGGGGTTGGGGAAACAGAAGATGTCTCAGTCAGTCGATACGATTCAGTCTGTAGGCAGCTCAATATCCCATGAATCCCCCGTACCTCTTCTCTACCTCCAGCTCGTGCTCTTCTCCCCCCGCCTCGTCCTCTGCCGCAGCCTCCTCCTCCTCTTCCTCAGCACCCCCCTCCTCAGCCCCTGCCGAGCGGCGCATGAAGCCCCCGTAGCGCTTGCTCTCTTCCAACCACTCGGGCCAGCCAACTCGCCGCATGAAGCCGCCGTAGCGCTTCTGCAAGGGCCGGGCCACCACCTCGCTCGCTGAGTCATACGCCCCTGCCCTCCTCATGAACCCCCCGTAGCGCTTGGCCGGCACACCGCTGTCGTCTGCCCCACCCTTGGTGGCTAGCAGCTCCCTGAGCACGCTAAGAGCCTCGGCCGCTGCCGCCACCGCGCCCTTCTCACCAGCGTCGCCGCGCTCGGTGCGGAACGTCAGGATCTCCCGGCCGTGGTCGACGTTGTCGTTGATGACGTCGTTGGGCGACAGGCCGTATGTCTTGTCGCTCTTCTTCATGAACCCGCCGTAGCGCTTCATGAATCCGCCGTAGCGTTTCATGAAGCCGCCGTAACGCTTCATGAAGCCGCCGTATCTCTTCGCCAGGTGCTGCAACGCCACAGGGTCCTGTGGTTCCGAATCAGCGGGCAGGTCCTCGTTGAGGGTGGCGGCGGCGGCTGTGGCCGTGGCTGTGGAGCTCTGCAGGAGGTCTCGGCACGGCCCCCACGAGCTGCCGCCAGAAAAGTCCACCTCGCACTGCCACATGCACATCTGGGGAGAGAGCACACAGCACAGCACGACACAACACCACACCACACAAGAGACCAATGAAAATGAGAGTCATTACGGCGGATGCGCCTTGCTGTTTTTCAGGCGGTGGTTATGATCTGACCATACACACATCACCGTGCACATCAAAGGCTTTTAAAGCCAGCGGCTGCTCTCATTGATACACACACACACACACACACACACACACACACACTCAATGCTTTCATAGACACACACACTGACGCTTTCAAGGGTCTCCCTCTCTCTATCTTTTTCTCTGTTACACATTATAATGGGCACGTAGTATGTGTGCTGGTCTGTGTTTGTGTACTTGTGGTCTGTGTTTGTGTGTTTGTGTGTGTAAGAGAGAGTAAAAAAAAAAAAAACTGAAAAGTTAATCGTCATTCATTGTAGTGTTTTAAACCACTCGGAAGAAACCCTGGGACCCCAAATATATGCAATTACTGCCATTTAGTGCATAGAACAGGAAACAGGGAGTAGAGGACCCTAGAATGTTTTGACATATGACCATATGAACATGTGTGTGTGGCTATTAAAGCATCAGCGTGTGTGTGTGTGTGCGTGTGTGTGTGTAAGCGTGTGTGTGTATGTGTGCATGCAAGGGTGTGCTGAATATGTGTTAACACTACACTGTGCCTTTTATGTTGTATATCACTGCAGCCTGCTGGCACAAAGTAGAACTGAGGAGATTCTCTCTCTCTCTCTCTCTCTCTCTCTCTGTCTGTCTGTCTGTCTGCCTCTATCTCTCTTTCTCTCTCTCTCTCTCTCTCTCTCTCTTTCTGTCACACACACACACACACACAGAAATGCACACGCGCACACACTGGGGTCTACACCCTATTAAAATATCAAATTTGAGTTTATGCACAGATCAAAGCATCATCAAAAGGACTCATGTTGCCAGACACCGAGTCACATTTGATCATTTGATTTATGCTAAAATCACAACCCTGTTTCTTATTTAAATGAGTTTACTTTTAATGCAGTCTGACATTATAGCTATTCTGATATTCTATTCTGAGTACATCAGCTGGCTTTGTGTGAGTTGTTTTTTGGCTGCTTTGGCAATCCTAATATTTTAATCTCATTAATGACACTAGCAGGTGAATGTACATAAGACATCTAGCATGATTACTGATTTAGTTACATTTGGTGGTTACATTCATACAGATGAAAAGTCTATTTTCAAAATTATCTGTACTATTACAAAATTATTAGTACTATTTTTTTTTTTTACATCAAAACTTAACATGAAATTCTGAATTCATGTCTGTTAGAAGATGTTTACAAAGAAAAATGTGACTACAAAGAATGACCTTTTGATTAAAACACTGGGCTGAAATGGCCACAGAGACATGTTGCTCTAGAAAGTGGTAATTTATCATTTCGTTCCTAAAGAGACTGTCATGCCTTACCGCACTGTGCGGTAAAAACAGCTCTATTTTACGCACAGAATTCACCATCCATGACGAACGAAATATAGGGTAAACAGTTGCTCTTCAATTGTTGCTTAATCGGAGTATGATTTCAGTTTAGAGATAGGGTTTGGGAATTACTTACAGTTGGGTTGATGTCGGATTTTCGGAATCTTTCCTGCACTGCGCAGAACGCACAATCGGTGCCACAGTCCGCTTGAGCCGTGAGCGCCAGATATGCGCTTAGAATAGTTAGACAACAGAAGTTGACCGGTACCGCCATTAAGCTAACCGGATAACAGAAAAAGAAAACATTTTAGTACATATACGTGAGACTCTTGCAACATAATATGCAACAAACAGCAAATTGCAAACAAGTAACGAATACTTTAGACATACTTTTCGAATAAGTTAACTGTGTTTTTATGTTCAAAACACCATGTGAAATACTCCGAAATTTTGCTGCATGTGGTACAACTTGGATACTCACTGTTTCTTATATGCGCAATTTGACCAGTACCCTTAACTTCTGCTGCGCTCTGATCTGGTTTCGTCTTGCGCACCGAAGACACTAGATCCCCAAGCTCAACAAAACGGACACAAGTGTACGTGTTGAAGGGGTGTGTTGTTGTCTGAAAGAGAGAAAGATGGAACAGCCTCGCCAGCGCTGTCAGCGTTTAAATTGCGCGTGAGTCTCGGCAGCTTTGCGCGGTAGTTAGCGCGGCAGTCAGTTACATCAGAGCGCGTTTACGCACGACCTTACTGTCTTGTGTGCACACAGCCTCATCTTAAAAAGCAACGACATGTAGCGATGGTGTGATACCCTCTAGTCCGAGGAAAGTTACTACTGACGTTAAATGACGCACACAGAACTGACGGGGGTGGGAGGTGTACAAACTAAAGAAAATATGGTAATTTTAGGTCAGACAAAAATCTAACCATTGTCTTTTATAAACACTGTGTAATAATGATTTAGGAAGAAAAGGTGCATACGTTTGGCCCTTCATGACTTTTGACAACTTTAGGCACAAATACATTCCATTATGTCCACACAGGGGTAAACCTGCTATCCTGACATCTTGACATATTCTTCTGGTACTGGTGCTGAGTAAGAATAAATGCAAAGCTGTGAGAAGTTATCATTTCTATCACTTTTTCTGTGTATTCTTCTACTAAGGTAAAACATCAAAAAAGCATAAAAATTTATATTTTTGATGCACATGACTCCGACATTAACTAAAGCAGAAACAGACCGTCTGATGTTCTGGACATACATAACACCTTCTTTTTTAAAATATGGAAAAGAAGGTACCCTACAAGACAGAATTTCCCAAATCCTTTTCTAGTACTTTAACAGTGACACAGTATAACATTCTTGACAATATATCAATATATAAATAAAATATTGTTTCAGTCTATACTATAGTATATACTATGTGGTGAAATTTACATGCAAAACCATTTAGCGTCTAAACCATTTATCTCGGCTCCACACATGATGGCGTTGAGGCTGTGTTGCACCTATATCTGTGTCTGCTCTCTCTGCACAGTGTGACTGACTACTAGTGCCACTCAAACACTCATACTCTGCACTGCACTCCCACCAATACCTATCACCAAAATCTCAGCCTACACAGGCTAAAGATAGGCACAGGGTTCCTCACGCCCCCTCTTTTAGCTTTCTCTCATTTGGCTGGAGGTCTCTTTCATCCAATTGGGCTAACATGGTAAACTTGTAGTCTTTATCAGTGTTCTCTGATGGCCAGTGCGGGTCATCCTACTGTGAGATAATTGCAGGTGGTTATGGCAGTGAAGCCTGTGTGAGGAGCAGAGAGAGGAGTGTGCTGTGGTGCCAGCCCTCTTCAACACAATCATGCACAAGCATGCTTCAACGTCCACACGAGAGGGCTAGGTCATAATACAATAGTACTTACAAGTGCCTACACAGAGATGTGATCAGGAATGTTTTTCACTACTGTTTGTCTTGGCCTTGTTGCAGTAATTCTAAAAAAGATGTTTAACGATACCATTTGAATGCCCATTTATGCACATTGAGAACAAAATAATGAGGAATTAAAAAAAAACTTCATGTTCATGTATTCTATATTGCTGTATTGTACATCAGATGCCTATCTTCAGAGACCTATCTTCAGCTGTATCCTAATCTAAAGAAGACTGTGGTAGTGTAGAGGCGGGTAGTAGTGTAGTGGCATGCCCTTGAGGAGGGCAGTTAACCGTATGTTTTTAGACTGGACCAAAAGAAACTAATAGTTAATAGATTAAAACACTGACTATATCCGAAAAAATTATCAGTTTGTTCTAGCATAATTAAGGAATCTGAGTAAAATAGATGTTAACTCTCTAAACATTCAACATACCATCATGTAATTATGTAGCAGTACAGTGTTAGTAGTGTACATTTAGTCACATAAAATAGATAATATAATCTGTTATTCACCCTTTATATCATTTGTAGGATAAAATTACCTCTGTTTTTTTAGGTCTAAGATTAGGCCCTCATACAACTTTTATATCTGTATTCATTTAAATTGCTGTTACTGAAAATTTCATCAAAGTTATATTACTATGCAAATTGAGACCCTTTTATATGTCAGTATTATCGTCTCTGTGCATCTGTGTCTTGACAGAAGGGGATAGGATGACCAAAGGGAACAGAGCATTGATTTGGTCTGTGCTTGTATTTATTGAGGGAGTTTAGAAAGAGTAGGAAGGTAGAAATTATTATTGTAAACAAGAAGCTAAGTTCTATTATTAGACTTATAGACAACTGTTGATAGCATTATTATATAAATTATTACAAGTATATCAAATTGATTTTTAGGTACTGTAGCAGGTTAAAGTGGCAAAAACTACCCAGCCTATTGTGTTTATTGTACTGTATAAAGAGCTTTCAAATATATTTTCTTTTGTCACATCTAGACTAATAAATACATAAAGCATTTTAGATAGACAAAATGACAAAAACAATAACAGACATTGTTATGTTGGATGACAAAATATTTGCTGAATATAATTTTAAAATGCCTTTTGGGAAGTGGGCATCACCATAAAAAATGCTTTTCATTTTCTAAATAGTTTTTTTTTTGTTAGTTTATGTAGGCTTGTGACTTGTTGGAAAAATAACTGGTGGTACATGTTTCTCCAAGGAATGGGCATTAATGTTGATATATCTATTTTGTAAAAACAAATAAAGTTGAGGTGTTCATAAAAAGATGAATGTACATAATAAGAATCAAGAAGTAAGAAATAAATATGAGTGACCACTGAGAGGATTTAGGGACAAGAAGCAGGTAAAGTGTAAGAGTGTGTGTGTTGAACCAAAGTGGAGCAGGTGAAGGTGATTCTATGTTGGTCCTGCTCTTGCTGTTTCTGTAATAGGAGAGTGAGGCTCCTGCGGAGTGCCCAGGGCCCACAGACACACACACACACACACACACACACACACACACACATTGTCACCGACCCACCCTCATCCACTCACAAATACATTCTACTATACAAAGATTTGTAAATACCCTCCCTCTCTCACATATACACATTTACATTGGCTTCCTGTTAAAAGCCGAATTGATTTTAAAATACTTCTCCTAACATATAAAGCCCTCAATGGCCTTGCTCCAGCATATATTAAAGACTTACTTGTTCCCTACCACCCTTCTAGACCCCTAAGGTCACAGAATGCTGGTCTCCTAGTAATTCCTAGAATATCAAAATCGACAATGGGAGGAAGAGCATTCTGCCATCGTGCGCCTGTCCTGTGGAACAAACTCCCTTCTAACATTCGTCAAGCGGACACTCTCAACACCTTTAAGTCTAGACTCAAAACTTTTCTATTTACTGACCCCTTTAGTTAGGGATGGTGTATGGTAAGCCACACCTCCTCAGGGTATTATTGGAAAGGACTGCCTCTGCTATAAGCTCCCGTCCAGGACTTGGTGGCCACTGACCATTTCCACTGACCATTCTCCTGTTGGCTTGTTATACATCATACCTTAGTTATGCTGCTATAGTTTAGATGGATAGATAGATAGATAGATAGATACTTTATTGATCCCCAAGGGGAAATTCAAGGTCCCAGCAGCTTAGAAAAATCACACACAACATATACTACAGCGTACACAGGATGATAAGAAGCAGATCAACAAAACAACATGACTAGATCAACATTACTAAAAATAAGAATAGAATGCAAAAACTATGGGTAGAGATGTGCATGAGTGTACTGTGGTACAGTATGGGGTGTGTGTTAAGGTAGTGCAAATGAGCCAGTAGTGCAACAGTGCAAATGAGTCCAGTAGTGCAGCAGGTTAAAAGTCTATTGACTAGCAATAAATATGTGCATATATAAAAGAGGACAACAGAAAAAATAAGCATAGCACTTCAACAGTTCCAATAAAGAATATGGACAATAAGATAAAAATAAAAAATACAAATAGCCTAATAATATAAAATTTCAATGTCAGTGCAGGGATAAGTCTAACAGAGTTACAGTTACTGTTAGTGGTCAAGTATGTAGTTACAGTAAAAGGAGGGGTTGTGCATATGGGCTAATGTAGCCAGTAGGGCCCCTAGGCAGTGTGAACAATACACAGTATTGTAGAAAAAGTCCTGTAAGTGAATATGAGGGTTCAGGTGCAGATAGACTATGCAGAGAAGTCCAACTCTCCTTTTCCTTTCAGTGAAGCATTGTAGAGTTGAATGGCCCTGGGTACAAATGACTTCCTAAGTCTGTCTGTTGTGCATGTCAGGGAGCGTAGTCTCCAGCTGATCAAGCTCTTCTGCTGTATGATAGTGCTGTGGAGTGGATGACAGTCATTGTCCAGGATGTTGTGTAGCTTTTTCAGTGTCCTTTTGTCTGATACTGAAGTGGTGCACTCCAGTTCAGCTCCCACAACAGAGCCAGCTTTCCTTACCAGCCTGTCTAGTCGCCCAGCATCCCTCTTCTTAGTGCTTCCTCCCCAGCATGTCACAGCATAGAAGAGGACGCTGGCAACAACAGACTGGTAAAATATCCAGAGGTAGAGTGCTTCTGTGTTGACTGACCAGTCCAGTTTATCGTCCAGGTGTATTCCCAGGTACTTGTATGTTTTCACCACCTCCACATTAACCCCCTCTATGGTGACTGGCACCAGGGCGGGCTTGGACCTCCTGAAGTCCACCACCATCTCCTTGGTCTTGGCAGTGTTGAGTTGTTTAATGCCGCCACAATCCTCCCATCTGTTAACCCGTACAATTCTCACTATTCTTTCTCCTCCTCTCTCTTTACTCTCCACTTACTTCTCTCTCTGCACTTAGCCAACATCTGTATATGGTTTCACATGCAATATAACTCACATTCTCTGAAATCTGATGGAGACTGTTCTAACTCATCTCCTCTCTGATTTTCCATGCCTTTACCACCCTGCCGTGAGTCATCACTGCCTTCCACTGCCTGCGCCTGCACCTCCTGGGTTCTCCTGGAACCTTCCTCCAACGTGATCCGGCAGCACTCCTGAATGGTCCTCAACCCACTCCACTGTCCATGCCACTGCCTCCCTGCTGAGGGTCACCCCTGCCTTCCACTGCCTGATCCTGCATCTCTGGCTTCCTGGGCGGTCTGCCTTCAGCTTCACAGATGACCCTGACATGATTGTTACAGCCTCTAGCTGGCCCCTGGCTTGACTGCGCCTAATGACATGGGACTATATTCTGGGATTCTAATGGGACTCCTATATTACTTTACTTACCAAAATTTTCTGGTAATGTGTATCTAATGGAATAATAGTGGACTACTCACCATCTGAGAGACTGAAAACCTGCCCTAGGCAGTTGGGTTAGCCCCTTGAGCCGTCGGAACTGCCCAAGGTTTCTTCCTCTACCATAACAAGTAAAAACAAAAAACGCTGCTAGGGAGTTTTTCCTTGCCCCTGTTGCTCATTGGGCCTCTTGTGTTAAGTGCTTTGTGACATGCCTTTTGTAAAAATGCGCTATATAAATAAATTGAATTTGAATTGAATTGAATTGAAATATACACACTCTCTTACATACATGCACACTCTCCCCCACCCATACTCACTTGCATACACATTCTCATTACTAAGTCAGTGTCTTTCAGTAGTGTACATCTACTGGGTTTGGATGAGGCTTTTAATATCCAGATTAATTACTAGAACATATTGCATGCAATATGTAGAGTAGAGTATACTTTATTGTCCCCACAGGGAAAATTTGTCTTGGGCTTAACATTCACTGCATCGCAGACTCACACATCACTCATGCATAG
>JAGFZM010000336.1:0-24970 GCA_017657215.1 Limnothrissa miodon | reverse complement strand
CACACACACACACACACACACACATATACACTCACACATCCAGGCACTGTATCAATTACGGACCCCTCTCCAGGATTGTGGCTCGTTCTCTCTGCAGGCCTGGGCTTGGTTACAGCAGCTGCTATTAGTCTGTGGTACCTTCATTCACACCCTCTGAATTCCCCTCCAATTATCCTCTCCAACCTGGGCTTTGCTGGCCCAGTCTCATCTCCTGAGATCTGAGCCAGACCCTTACTTACTACCCTTCTCTTATTAAAGTGTACACATGTGACTGCAAATGAGTTTTGAGCCGCCCAGTTGCGGGATTCGCACACAAACACACATGGCTGTGTTCCTTTCCCGTAGTCCTGTTCATTTTTATTCCTGAGGCTCCCAAGAAGAGTCAAATAAGCCATGGAGCATGTGAAGTCAAAGCTGTGCACTTACTGTAGAGTACATTTAAAAAGCAGCGGGGTTGGAGTTTTTATAGAAGCCATGAAGACTATGGCTCCCACTTTGGCTTTAATGCCCCTTTAAAAACTGCTTGCTCTTACAACAACGAGACCTTGGTGCCTCACGTCTCCTGTGTGTTTTCCTCTTAAACTACCTAATCTCATATCCTAGTACTACAGATTAATGCAGCATGCATAAATTGGTCTGCTGCTTCACACCCAATGGAAGTGCAGTCACCTCAGCGGGCTCTAATGCTTGCTTAAAATACATGCCTAAAAACACCCATTCAACTGCATAATAATCTATACTTTATGTCCTCAATGATCTCACAGTAATACAATGAAGACTGAATATCCAGGCCTGGTTCACATTTGTGCATTTAGCGGATGCTTATATCCAAAGTGTCTTATATTTTGTCAATTATCAATTAACAAGAAATATCAGACCATAGGACATTGGAAAGTCCCATTGTGAATGAAGCATAGCTATTATAAAAAGCTGTGTAATAATATGTTTTATACAATGAGGTCTGGTTGATCAATATATTAATTTGCTCCCCTAGAGCAAATTAGGGTTAAGTGCCTTGCTCAAGGGCGTATCGGGGGCAGCCAAGATCTAAGGATCCCAATTCCCCCTGGACCCCCAATTTCAAGACGCAACGCTAGCTAACGTGGCTTAGTTGGCTATGGCGCCATACCATAAATCTGGGGACCTGGATTTGAGTCTGACCCAAGGTAATTTCCCGACCCTACCCAATCTTTCTTTCCCACTCATTTCCTGTCATTCTCTCTGTGCTATCTGATTAAAAGCTGAATGACCCCCCTAAATATCTTTAAAAATACCTTATTTAGGTATAACACCAGTTCATTACATTACAGGATATTACATGTTGTTCCATAGGTTGTTATCTAATAGATTTTGAGAGCTGCTCTGAAAGAACAGGAATGAATACAAATGGGTGTTGTAATACTTGTTGCAGAGTTGGAAATGGAACTGTTGTATAAAAGTAATGTAATGTATAACCAGAGAGGGTTCAGTCCAAGATCTTTGGTATAACTGAGCCCTGGGCTTTGTGCCTGTGGCCCAACCACACCCGTGAGGATACCCACAAACATCCTCACTCCCACTCCTATTGCTTAAATATAGGTATTGTTCTGAAAAACAGTGGAGCTGAGGGTTTTTGTATGGACCTTGTGTCTACAAATAAAGATGATGAATGAGTGATGAGTGAGTATACCATGAGAGATACATTTTTAAACACAGGGCAGTGGTGGCGTAGGTGGTAGAGGAGCCGTTTGGTGACCACAAGGTTGCAGGTTTGAACCCCACTCTACCCGACACCATCAAAGTGTCCTTGAGCAAGACACTGAACCCCAATTGCGCCAGGTGACTGTGTGTGAATGGGTAGGCGGTGCGTGGAGACGCAGCGGCCTCTGGCTGTCCTGACAGTGCGCATCACTGTGGGATAGCTAGAAACGTCATTTTGATTCCTCTGTGTGCCCCGTATATGTAGAGAAAGTGACTTAACAAACACACACTCCCCCACTCTGTCTACTTCTCACTCACACCCCCTCTCCCCACTCTGTCTGTCTCTGACATGCACACACACACTCTCTCCACTCTGTCTGTCTCTGACATGCACACACACACTCTCCCCACTCTGTCTGTCTCTGACATGCACACACACACTCTCTCTATCTCTTACCCACACACACACACACACACTCTCATTCTGTCTCTCTTTCACACACACAGACTGTCTATATCTTACAGACACACATAACCACACACACTGTCATGCTCAGTCTATTTTTACACACACACACACATTGGGTGTCTAGATGTCTCCCTAAGACATGCTGGACAAAGACATTTTCAATGGTGCCCCACAGTCATGATGCTGTTTTGCTCATACAGGTAGTGGTTAAATTAGGCCTATACAATCTCATAATCCTTGGGATGTCCTCTGGATATATGTATTAAAGTGACTGTCTGTAGTCGTTTATCTATCTACATAAATGTATAGACATAAATGTATAGACAGATACGTGTGTGGTTGTTTATCTGTATGTCTATCCTGCTATATGATTTTACTTTAAATAGCACGAAATAGAAAGATTAATTTTGACACAGGGCCAAAAATGGTGATCCAGAATTCAATTATCAAGCTAAGTAGGCAGCTTTGGGTCCAGCGTGACCTTTGCACTGTACACCAAACTACCTTTGTGTGCTTCACTGCCATCGCAAAGATGAACTCGAAAAGTACTCACAGTACACAGACCTCTGCTAATTCAATTCAATTCAATTTTATTTATATAGCGCATTTTTACAAAAGGCATGTCACAAAGCGCTTAACACAAGAGGCCCAATGAGCAACAGGGGCAAGGAAAAACTCCCTCGCAGCGTTTTTTGTTTTTACTTGTTATGGTAGAGGAAGAAACCTTGGGCAGTTCCGACGGCTCAAGGGGCTAACCCAACTGCCTAGGGCAGGTTTTCAGTCTCTCAGATAAACATATAACATAGATAACATGCTAAAACATCACTCACTCACTGATGCAATACAAATTCCAGATGGTGTTTCGGATCAGCACCAAAATTGAATCATCTGATCCATGTGGGCCAGAAACGTAATCCAAATCCCTGCAGTACTATTCGAGTTATTTGCACGTAATCAGACAGACAGACAGACAGACAGACAGACAGAAAAACAAACGCTAGCAAAAACATTATAATTGGGGGTGTGTTTAACTGGGCGTTCACACTAAGAGTTTGTAAAGATGTAAAATGCAGTTAGTCGTTGACTGTCTATGGATGACACTGACTAAAGCAACAGATGCGATGAGTCACTATTACTTGGGTGACCAAAGGAAGTTAAAAACTGCTTAATTCTGCCAATTAGCTCTGGTGTGTTTTTACCTTGAATGAAACACCAATGAACACGTCATGAAAAGGTAAGCAGTGATTTTTATGAGTGAATAAAAGTGATTTTACTCCTTTAGTAGCTCTGGCTGTGAACACACAGTAAGAGAATTCCATTCATGCTAAATTCTACCCTTGGCTTCTTTAACGACAATAGCCCTGGGGGTTTTGGGGGTTCTTTACAGGTTTTATAATTTAGACCTACGGGACGAAAGAGTTTTACACTTAATTCTCAAGTGGACCATTAGACTGTAACCATATGCTGACTAATGTGATGCCTTGCCCTCCATTTTATGCATAGGAGGTTAGGCCTATAGGCCTTAACATCCACAGAGTCATGTTGTTGGAACTTGTTGTTGGCTTGTACTAATCCCCTTAGCCTGTGAATGACTGCAAAAGATATGAACCGTAAGAACAACATTACAACACAGAAATGTCTGTGTTTTTGTCATAAATATAAGGTAAGAAAGTTGACAAGACAGTAAGACGTTAAAAACAAGAACAAGATAATGGTACTATAGCCAGAAGAATAAACTACATTTAAGGGAGGTACTTATGCAGGGACTTATGAGAATCATTTGTGTCTAAACATTGTTATTGTTTAGAAATTGTACGTGTGTAAGGATGCAATATTGCTCTTTAATGATCCAGTTCTGTTTGATGATTCAGTTCTGTTCTCCCCCCCCCCCCCACACACACACACACACACACGGCTTCGGGATAAATAACAGAATGTTGGAATATCATTAAGTAATGGGGACATGTAAAGGAAAAGGCTTTTTTTCAAGTCCATGGCCAGTGCCGCACTGGTGTCCAAAAGCAACGACCACTCTTTCATTTTCCCTCTGAATGCCTCCTTTGGAATCCTAAGTAAATTGTCTTCTTCAGTCTGTGAAGAAATTCAGTTCTGAAGCACCCCACACAGAGACCAGAACTCCTAGGCTTTAAAGTGGCTATGGTGTGATGTTGACTGTGAGATTCTTGAAGGTGAGAATTAAAACTGACTAGAAGTCTGAATGCTGCCCTCCCCATCCACGCCTCTAAGCTCTTGTAGCAATCTCTAAATGAATGCATCACTGTGTATTCTTGCAGGGTCTTTTGTTGGGAAGTATTCAATAGGAACTTCTTTTTTTTTTCCATATTCTAAAAGCTGTGTGGTACTGTATGCTTGCTGACGCTGAAGTGGAGGATGATGTGTGCTAAAAGTATGTAAAAAAAAAGTCTCATTTGACATAAGTGAGAAAAAAAATAAATCAAGCATTTCATTGCCATTTAAAAGGATGGACTTGAGAGAGGTTGGGGAGGCAGACTCCCGCAGAGCAATAGAGTGAGTTAGAGAGAGAGAGAAAGTAAAAGAGTGACAGAGAGACGAAGAGAGAGAGAGAGAGAGAGGTGCATTACATGACTGAAAGAGTAGCCTGCTGCAGAGCACTTTGAAAAGACCTTTCCAAGTGTCCAGCTTCATGCATTGGAATTTACATGTACAAGGCAACTCAAAGGCCTTTGCAGAAATTAGATTGTCATGCTAATACATTTTGATTGTCACATTAGGGAAGCTAAATAAAACTGAAGAGCTCTGGCAGATGCAAGCAGTCAAGCATACAGTTGATATTTCATAGCAAATTACCCAGGGTGACTCTATGGATTGTGAAGTTTTCTGAATGCGACTCACACATGTGTGGCCAGCCTTTGGTAGTCTTTGTGCTCATTTGAACACCAAATTACTTTTTTTTCATCATGTATGCTCCAAAAACCTTGAAAAAGCAATAGAGGTGTGTGTGTTTGTGTGCATGTGTGTCAAGAGGTTTGCTGAATACATTTTCATGTGTTTGTGTATTTGCACACATTTGGGAAAAAATCCTCAGGGAGAAATCCCTTCAGATTGCTTGCTCTGCTTCTGCCTAGTGAGTGCTTGGCAACCATCTTTTCCCATTTCTACTTCCTTTTTATTTTACTTTGACCTGACACCATTTTTCAGCCCACACAGCTGTAAAGCAAGCTGTCAGGTCAAATTCTTTAGAAGGAATAGAAGCTCTACGATGATTCTAGAATGACTCATCATCTTCAGCATCTCTATTTCAGCATTCCATGTTTCACATCCCTGTTTGACAATTAGCCAGTATGTTACAGTACACAGTGGTAAAAGATAAGCTTGAGGTATAGGAAGAGCTGGGAATGAGGGAAACTGAGACTATAATGGTAAGAATTTAACAAATCCACGGTTCAATTATTATATTACCGCATTATTTTACAGCCTGCACATCTAGTATTGTGTATTCCAATGTTAGCTCTGGGGAATGTGAGTAAGTGGTTAGAGCTTATAACCAAAGGTGTCCTGGTTTAACCCCAGACCAGTGGCCCATGGCACAGGTGCCTAAACTTCTCACTCCTCCCCTCACTGTGTTTAACCTTACTGTATGCAGAGTGTTTTTTACAATTGGGTAGAGACCAAGTTTCTCTCACACTGCCTCCAGAACATTGTCAGCAAAATTGACACTGCTCCTCTAAACAACATCTCCATAAAATAAAACCAGGTCCCTCACTCAAAAAATCCCACTGTATTCAAAGTTCTTCCTTCTATTCGACCTTTTGAA
Source organism: Limnothrissa miodon (assembly GCA_017657215.1). Taxonomy (NCBI): domain Eukaryota; kingdom Metazoa; phylum Chordata; class Actinopteri; order Clupeiformes; family Clupeidae; genus Limnothrissa; species Limnothrissa miodon. The sequence continues at coordinate 19,025 of JAGFZM010000336.1, read as the reverse complement.
TAGCTAAGTATTTTCTAAGTTAGAATTTAAAGTTTTACGTTATAAAAGTACACTTAATATATTACACTTTTATCTAAGTACCCAAAAATGAAAGGGTTTAATTTGTGTGTGTTAAGGTTTAGTAACAAGTAGATGTGAGGAATTTGAATAACTTAATTTTACTGTAAGCAGGCCTATTGGGTAAAAAGACCCAAAGAAAGGGTTTAAAGCCTCTATGTGTAGGATTTATCTTCTATTTATCTTCGTCTTTTATTAAAAATATATTTTTTATTTTAAAAATATAATGTAAAACGATGGTAATTACCTCCATGAATAAATTGTAGTGTTCCGGTAAACTTGGTAATTTCCATTTATATATAGATATGGCTGGGGACCAAAGAAGAATATCCATTTTGCGCCGCCATTTTCAAAAGTACGGGTTCTTGTATGGGAGAGCAGTATCGTATATTCAGCTCCGCCTTTCGCGTTTCCACTCAGAGACTGAGTAGCAGAAACTGAGATAAGAGCGAGCGAGCGTTCGGCCTCCGTAGCAAGAAATTAGGATTGTGGGAAGGGGAGGGCTAATACATTTTATTCAAACGTATGCAGTATACCACTTCGCCGATAGATGGGGAATTCTGATACGATCCTACTCATAGAGGCTTTAATGTGTGCTACTTTCTTTTACAGCCGGCTCATTCAGTGTCAGTGCATATTACTTATGTTGGGATTTCATTATATTGCTCTTTACTATAACTCAGAGGCTGGAATCTACAGCGTTACTAACCAACTGTGTGACATCACAAAGACATCTGCTGTGCTACAGTGTATCAGTGTTCTGGTGGTGTTCGGGGTCATGACCCCAAGTCTCCCATCTCACCGTTTTATGTTGCATCTCTCGCATGAAGAATAACATATTGTATGAGCAGGAAAAAAGACAGTGTGTGTGTGTGTGTGTGTTTGTTGTGAGTGAGCCATCTGGACATGTCGGGCCCTCTGGGGACCGAGGATGGCATATCGGGTCTGGCTCCTTCTGCAAGGCACATTTCCCATCATTGGCCACGAGCAATGAATAAAACAGCGTCCCTGGATCCTCACTCACGCTTCATCGGTGATGTAGACAGGACGAGAGAGAGCATTAAATTCTCTTCAGAAAATGTCTTCCTGCTTTGTCTAGAGTCAGCAGATTAATCGAAGCTTATTGGTTTTAGCTCTGGGTAACATGCAATGGATTTTTTTAACTTATCAATATGAAACAGTGAAATGGTTGCACAAGGAAGTAATGGCAAGGGTGTTTTAATGCATGCAAATGGTCTTGTTATGTATTGGACTAGTTATTTCCCCCAAAGTGGTCTCTCTTGGTTGAAGATGAAGGCTATTACCGCTTGCAAGATGCCCATGTGCTAATTAGTGTTCCATTCTGTAAATCAGAGGCATTGAGAAAGTGTATGCACATGTATTTGTCCTATATCTTCGGTTACACAACACAAGTGCATGCAGATGTAATGGCCGACCAGAACAAACATACAATCAATCAAACATGTTCTTGCAGTAGTGCATTGCAATTCATTATTGATTAAACACGTTGAATGGTGCATTCGTTTAGGACATTGCTCCCCTTGTATGGTAATTGTGTTATTTGCAGGGAGCGCTTTGCTAATGCCCGTCGATAGAATATTGTTGCGTACGCCAACATGTGCATGCGAGCATTCACCCAGGAAGATGTGTGCTGGAAGAAAATTCTTCTCTTGGGCCCTCAAGGGAAAAGGGAGTGCAGATGTGTGTTTGGACGAGAGTTGAGTGTAAACACTAAAAGGCATGGCAAATGAAGCTTACACTGAACACACACACACACACACACACACACACACACACACACACACATTCTTAAATATGCCATAGGCAAAATATACACTAGGAAATCATTGTTTTTTTGTCATTTTCTTCCAGCATTTTCTTGCCAATGTGTTCTGGCAAACTGATGTTAAATGAAACAGTAAATGAATGGTGTATGTCTCATTGGTGGGTGCAGTGAAATGACTAATGCTAGTAGGTGGCATGGACTCCTTGGAGTATGCTTTACGAGCTTGTGTTTACCTGTGGCCAAACCCTGTTTCAACAAGTACGTCTGAACCAGCTTAGAGCTGCTAGCCTGCTGATGGAGTGGAATTTAGTATGTCTAGCTGATCTGCAGCTGCTCTACCCTCTTATTTTTGTTCTTTCCCTTTCTTTCTTTCTCTCTCTCTCTCTTTCTCATTTTTGTTCTCCCCCTCTCTCCCACTCTGTCTTTTCTCTCTCCCTCTGTCTCTTGTTTTTGTTCTTTCTCTCTCTCTCTCTCTCTCTCTCTCTCTCTCTCTCTCTCTCCCTCTGTCTCTTGTTTTTGTTCTCTCTCTCTCTCTCTCTCTCTCTTTCATTTTTTCCTTTCCCTCTCTCTCTTTCTCTCTCTGTTTCTCTCTCCCTAGATTTGCTACTCCCTTCCTGTGTTTGTATGTGATTAGTGATTAGCCATCCAGAACACCGACCCAGCACTGCAAACAGGCACAAACATCATTCTCTTTGTGCTCTACAGACACAGGGATAAAACCAATGGCGGTCACACCATTCAATACCATAATTATTGATCTTCCAAAACATTAACTGTTTAAAAGCACCACATAATCGTTAGGCATTGCACATCATGCCCATTATGCGGCTTAATGGTAGAAAATATGCAGCTCATGCAACATATCCACTGCACCTCCTGTGTGTTGCATGCCATGAGCCCACACCGCTGGCCACGTGTAGATAAACGCCTATAAACGCTTTCAAGTCATTATGTTTGCATGAGCGAAGCTGTGCGTGCACATTAAGTGAATGCACATGAAGTAAATGCACATGAAGTGTCTCAGGATGACCATATGTCTTATTTAAGGGTTTGCACAGTGCTGACATATGTGTGTTTGATATGCGTTTGGCTGTATGTGTGTGTGTGTGTGTGTGTGTGTGTGTGTAATCACCCGTGTCTTCACGGCCTGCGGCGGTAAACTCAGTCCTGTCCTAAATATGGTGACAAGTGTTGCTGTGAAGCGCAGTGCCGAGCAGTAACTCTGCACGAACAAGGGCCATCTCACAGCTCATCGCAGTTGCCCACCCGTCTCGTGGAGCTGTGGCGTGCTTAGCATTTGGCCGGATTTGCATTCCATAAGTAGACTTGATTTTGGTTTAGATAGGCCTAATATAGGCCTACATATTTCTTTTTACATATTTGTGCTGGCTGCTTGCTGTTTGCTCTTTGAATGTAAATAGCAAAATAATAAAAAACAGTACTGACAGATCTGCTGTGTTAAGAGAAAGCATTCTGGATGCTTGTAATTCTTTATCTCCTTCAACACACTCGGAGACTGCTTCATCTGTGCTCTTATTCAATTTAACACGTCAAAGGAAGAATGTTCAAACACCTTTCCGTCCCAATTGTAGTGAATTATAATCAAAGGCAGAAAGCCTTTTTTCATCTGGGTTTCAATAGAGGGAGGGCAAGAAACCAGAACAGGAACAAGAACTGGTAGGGGTTCACAAACTATTCAAGTGCAGAAAATTTTTCCACATGAAATAGCTTTCTGCACAAGATTACAATATTCATAAAACATTCTGGACTTAAAAATGGGCATTTTTTTGTGTTCTGTCATTTCTGTAGCCATGGATGTTAGCTTCTGGCTGGTTCTTGTTGTCCCTGCCTATTTGTATTCTTTGTACTGTTGGCCAGTGGGCCTTTGTCCCATCTTGCACTGTGCCCCTCGGACAGTGGGATCTCTCATAGGTCACCGCTCCCCTCAGGGATTTGTAGATGAGGCTCCGCACTTGGCACTGCAGAACAACTACCAGCAACATCCAAAACCTTCACAGTTTGTTGGGTTGTTTGTGTCATCGCACAAAACCTCTGCATTTGTCACATCATCCGATCATCTTCCATTCCAATCCCGTTCTAGGAAGCAGCCTTGAACACAGACACTGCAGAAATACCACTACACCAGGCCTTTCCATTCTTGTTTTTATTGTCACCAACATCAAAATCAGTAATTTCTTAGCTTCAAAAATCATAGACAGAATGTGTGATCTGATATTTTACTGAGAATAGAACACCAAAATCAGACACTGCACACAGAATCTAGTCAGTTTATATTACTCTGTATTCAACGAATGGACAAAAGAATTCTGTGTTAATGCCACTGTTTTGTTGCTGTTGCTGTTGTTGTTGGTTGTTTGTTTCTGGCCATATAGGCCCACTAATTACCCCAAAAAAGGCAGGTCAGCAATGTCAGTTTAATTTAGCTGAGCAACCAGCACAGACGGCAACCCTCTGCTTGTTGACAGTAAAATCATTTATTTCGTTACCAGCCAGAGGACTCTTAACTGTCCTCTGCCATCAGCCCTAGTGAATCATGCTCTGTGCTCTGAAAATGTCATCTCCTGTATAGCGCTGCATAAAATATCAGTCGTTTCTCTTTTTTCCCCTCTCTCAATAGATTGGAACAAGAAAGGTTGCGCACAGAGAGAGAGCTGTGGTAGCTTGATATAAGCTGCCATGGCAAACATAAACCCCTTTGTTGTGCCACAACTAACTTGGCTAGCACAGGTCCTTTCAGTCACTGGTTGGTTGCAGATTGTCGCCTAATTACAGCAGCAATCTTGAGATCTCCGCCAGGAATCTGGATTGCGTGGGAGGTGTGGTGGTCTGTCGAGGCTCCGCTCCCACCCACCTGCCCTCCCCTGTGCAGCCTCGACGAGCCATTGCGGTGCGATATACATGAGAGTCATACGCATGGGCTCGCATGGAGACATCAAACACAGAGGGGTGACAGCAGATCGGGCTCTCTGATTCTCACAGACAACACATTAATCTCTGGGAGTGTGAGTTAGAGAGAGTGTGTGTGTGTGTGTGTGTGTGTGTGTGTGTGTGGGAGTGTGAGTCGCCCACATCACTCTCAGCTGTGGGGGCTGCATGCATGGGATGGCTGCAGTGATAACCTAGCAGTCACTCGGCAGCGGATGGCTGTTAATGCCCTATCGATTTCCCACAACCGCCACTGATACATGTGGCGGGTAAATACATCAGCCGCTGCGGCACAACAGGTGACGGTCGCCGCGGGTGATATTTCTGCGCCGTGCCGATTTCATTTACTTGTAAAAACGCCAGAGAGCCGACACCTTAAAGCCTACTGAGTGGCTTTGTGACTGATGGGAAACGTATGAAGAAGACAAATGAAAAAGAAATGGGTCATACAGTACATAGGGAAACTGATAACATGAGGTTGCAAAACACTGCCGGTGGCTTTGCTCACCGCTGCTGCTTGCTATCTAGGGATGAATTAGACCAGTTACGAGATTAAGGCTTTTGGGATTTAGGATTTATGATCCTGATGAGACTTAAAACTGTTGAGCATTATTCACAGATCAGGCAAGGCACAATCTACTGTATTTTATAACAACTTTTCAACAGGCACATTTATCTCACTTAACATGTGCATAACGTAAAAAGAAAAGATAAATGATATTGGTATGATATGGTATATGATAGGGTCCGGTTTGTGTTAAATAGCTTCAACTAATCAGAAGCAAATACATAGTTAGATAGATAGATAGACAGATAGATAGATATTTATCCTGAAGGATATTAAGGTAAATGTGAATGGTGGGGTGGTGTCAGGGTGTTATGTAGTGAAATGAATAGATAGATAGATAGATAGATATTTATCCTGAGGGATATTAAGGTAAATGTGAATGGTGGGGTGGTGTCAGGGTGTTATGTAGTGAAATGAGGAAAGCCAAAGCACACATTAGCACTGCACCTACTGTATGTAAGGAACTAACCCTCCCAGAAAAGGGAGAAAGTCATGGCCCACCTGTAAATAACAGGACCTCCTACAGGGCATCTGAACTGTAGTTAAACATTTCAGTTTTTTAGGACGATTTATGTGATTTTTTGTGTGTGTTTTTTCTGTTGGTGATACAACAAGAAGTCCTTGTGCCAAAAATTCAGCACTCCTAGGCACAGTTAGATTCTTTAAGAATGAAAGTCGCCCAAGCCTATACTCAATGTGACTGCTGTGGACACTATGACAGAGTCGGGTAAGCCATTGCTATTGAATGAAGTAGTGAGTTATTGAATGCCCGGTGGCAAGCCTTATCTTAATTTGTGTTCCTCACACCGTAATTGTTAATGAACAGTTGCCCAACAGGCGTGTTCAGAGAAGACTAATGAGAAATAAATTATGTTGAACAAAATCATTCATTAAACAATTTAATTATGAAACTGTTTACAATACTGCACTGATAGGGTGTGGAGTGAAAATGGGCTTGAAATACCCCTCTTTGAATTGCAAATTTGAATTGCACATTATCTTTTGAAAGGCACACCTCCGTTTCAACCAACTGGTAGCCACCAAGTAGCTGGAAAAGCATTCTTCATGAACAAAGGGTCATGAAAATGGTCAACACCGTCAACTCCAACTCCCCCTCCGCAGGGGTGTGATTTTAGCAAAGGAACATGACCTCAACTCAACTCGAAGCACACTGAAAATGACTGGCTGGACATTTCTTATCGCCCCATGGAAAAGTCCCTGAAAGACTTGACAGCACAGTGGGGGTCTCGGAAGACGGCTCTCCCGCAGTGAAGGAATGACATGATTGGAACAGTGGATATAGGGGCTGCCACAAGGGAATGGGGGGCTACACACACCCTGGGGTGAACATGTGGGGAAAAAAATATCTAAAAGTCCAGAGTATGATAGGAGGGTCGGTACGGAGAAAGACACACTGGCACAGCTAAGTTATAAATATTATGTTAAGGTGTTAGCTGTTAGCTGTGTTTCTAGTAAGGGAACAACCTCAGGATCTTAAGCATTACTGCACATGTACAGTAATGTCTGGTACTAAGATGGATGAAGGTCAATAGATAAGATATGTGCTGTCTGACCTATCCACTGGTCCTCTCTTCTTGTGTTTTATCAGGAGCATCTGGGGTAATGTATATGATTTATCGAAGGCATATAACGTTTTTAAGCAACGGTGGCTGCAAGAAATGACAATCGTAGGAGGGACACATCCTGCTGTGACCCGTTTCCATTAGTACACTTATTCACTTATGATTGTCTAAATAATGGATTTCCCTATAGATGTGTTTGTTATTTCAATTAACTGCAATTCTAATTACCATAAATAATTTTAAAAACATGTTTACTGAAAGTTGCTGCTTTTAGTATTCACTTATCATTGAGTGTAAATGATGGTTGCTCTATAGATGTGTTTTTTATTTCAGTTTATTCTACGTCTAATCTCCATAGTTACCATAGTATAAATACCTTGTTTACTGAAAGTCCTTGACATCTAATATGGTGTGGTTCTGTCACAGTTTACCTCAATAATTTGCCTTATTGATCCATTAAATCAATTAACATTATGTATTTTTATGGTGTAAAATTGTTGGTTGGCACTGTGAGACGATTGTTGGTGTTTGATGGGAATCGAATCAGCAGTGTTTACATGTTTTGGTGTTTGATGGCAATAGTACTCACCAATGCCATAATTTAACTACAGTAGATTTTGTATTACTGTATTTTGTGGTGTTTCCATACCATCCATTCGGAGCAGCACAGTGTGTATTCTGGACGGTTGACTTGGAAAGACACTTGTGTTTACCCATCGTTCATGTGACCTCCTTCATGCCATCTGAATACATTTGGAGATGATGGTGTAAACAAATGGAGTGATAACAAGATGATCTCCAATAGTTGGATAGTGTTGCTTTATGGTGGCCTGTCCACTTTTCTGACTATTAACCTCAAGAGCTCTGGGAAATTTAGATTCACAATTATGTTGATCTGATTTGTTTACCTCAGATGTGTGTCTCTTCCATTCTTCTGTTATTCTAAGGGCCTATTAAAACACCAGCTTGTGCAATCTTTTGTCTAAGTAGAGTGCAAATAACACCAAATTGCCATCGATTGCAGCCACTGTTGAGACTGTTAGCAAGCTCTGCTACTTCTTATTCCTCACAAACAGCATCCCCGATAGGGATGAGGTGGACTGGACTGCGAGTCTCAGATGTTCCAAATAGAATAATGAACCGGTGCTAACATTGTTAGCCTGTTTGTCTCACATACAAAAAGAGGTCAATTTTAAGGTACCCCCTCTGAAACTGCTCATTTTGACTTAAATCAGTTTTCCACTGAATCGGTACCAGCTCAGCTTAACGCAACTCGGTTTGGTTTTGGATGCATAGTTTTACACTGGATAAAAGCACAGCTTTTTGAAACTCCCTTGCTCCAGTGTCACCAGTGTAGAAACAACAGTAACAAGAACCACTGCAGTGAATGAAATCGAATAGAGTCTGTGAGTCACATATGATGGTCTTGCATGAGGGAACTAGCTGTTGTTAACCTACATCATGATGCTAGTGACAATAAAGACCTATTAGTACCCTATTAGTACCCTATTAGTACCCTCTAACATTTACACATCATCGTTTAGTATCGGTCCAGTACACCCTCTAACATTTACACATCATCGTTTAGTATCGGTCCAGTACACTTGGAACCTCGACGGAAAGGATGGTACCAAGTTCTAAGTGCCTTAGATAGATAGATAGATAGATACTTTATTGATCCCCAAGGGGAAATTCAAGGTCCCAGCAGCTTAAAAAAATCACACACAACATATACTACAGCACAACATATACATATACTACCTTATTTTGGCAACAGAGAAATAAGAAAAGCGGGTTAGAGCTCAGCCGAACCAAGCTGGAACCAGTCGCTGGAACTGGGCCATCTGAGACAGTGATCCCACCTGTAAGTCTTCAAACTGCCAAGGGGATGTCTTCTCTGAAGGATGCCGGCAGACACCACACTCACACTGACATTTTCAAAATGAACACAGATGCCTGAAGGGCCCTTGGAAAAAAGTAGGAAATTGCAGCCTCTTCAACAAGTGTGCCACCAGAGATACAGAGAGAACAAAGTGACAGAATCAGTTGGATGGATAGATGAAGGGATGGAAGGATGAGTGACAAGCTATGCAGTTCTTTTTTTCGACCGTGTCTTCCTGTGTGCTGATGAGTAAACTTGCAGAACATTTTACATCATCAAGCACAGCTCATCTCCATTTACCAGAAAAAAAAACACTTGTCCATTACCACTTTTGTGTTGGTGTGCGTGGGTTTGTGTGTGTTTGTATGTGTGTGCTTTGTCTGTGTGTGTGTGTGTGTGTGTGTGTGTTTGTATGCATCAGCAGGAGCCAACTTGAAAGCACGGCACTGCCATAGTGAATAGATTGGGAGCCCTGTAATTGGTAGCGAGTGATTCTGTGCTTTGCGTATATGCCAGAGGCATAACAGAGTTTATTAGGAGCCATAAAAACACCATTAAAATTCACAACTCATGGAGTCTTTCCCTGCGCCCTCTCGAGACTGATAAATTACCCGTGTTCATTGAGAACGACTTGGTTTTTGGGGTTTATCTTTCTGCCCTTTTTTCTGCACACTGACTTTACAGTCTCCGCCCTTTTTTTCCTGCAAGAATTATTCCGTCGGATTCCCACCTTGAAAGCATTAACGGCATTTGCCATGACTAATGGGAATTTTTAATAATGCATTTTTAAAGGTGTCATGTTTTACACACCACACAACAGCAATAAGCATACATGCATGTCACCACTGTACCTGTTCACATCTTCCCCAACGGACCCATGACACACAAGTGACTCATATAAGTACACGGGCATATACAGTAGGTGATGAATGCTATTCTGTGTGTTTTCGTGCACACGCTGTTTTTGCTTGCTTGTTGGCCGAACGCCGAAACGCAGGCGCTGCATAAATATGATTATTGATCCCCCAGATGTTACTTTGATAAACGGTGGCACGTACATGAATAAAAAAAAAAGCACCATAAGCACAAGGCCCATCAGAGGCCCACCAGAGGCCTATGGCAGCGGATAATAGATATCAGTGCAGCGGATGGGACTTTATGTTTCCCATCATGCCATCATGTCAGGTTTATGTGCGCCGACAGCAAGCCATTAGCGATTGCTACGCTGCCGAGAGATCTTGAGGACAGAATACAGTGCGGTTTACTTCCAAGGACCTCAGAGTTGGCTAGATACAGCTATTCTTGAGTCAGTGGATTGGGTTTTTTGAGTGCGGATGAGCTCTCTAACAGAAATATATTCAGGATGTGACTCTGTGTAACACAAGTGAAAGCAGAGTAATAAAATAGACTAGACTTTATTCTTAATGTTGGATTTACAGTGGTAGATACGCCTCAACAGCGGAGATAAATAACTGCCCCTGCAGGAGTTATTTATATACCCACACTCATACGCCCACTCAGAAACACACAAACTGAAGTGTGCACGCATGCACATACACACACACACACACACACACGCCCACTCAGAAACACACAAACTCAGCGCGCGTGCACTCACACACACACTCTCACACGCCCACTCAGGGACATACAAACTTAAGCGCGCGCGCGCACACACACACACACACGCCCACTCAGGAACACACACACATTCTCTCTCTCTCTATCTGAGGCGTTTTCCTCATCATATACTTCAATGTTTTTTTTATTAACATGTGTTTCAGGTGAACAAAGCCTTACATTCTATGATAAACAACTGAATTTCCACTCATTGCACCCCCCACCCCACCCCTTTCTCTTCTAGGCAGTCACACATACAGAATACACACGCACAAACATATGTGCACAAATAACTTAACAGAGCAAAACTCGCCTTCTGGATCCATAAAGCATGTGTCAAATGAAGCAAAACTCTACTGATAAAGGCTGTCTTCTGTCCTTCCTATTCACATTTGAAGAAAATAAATGACAAAAATATAATAATCATTAGCCTGCCATAACTTGGTACAATACATACTTGAGTATACTTAATATCTTATATTTGACATGTAGTATATTTCTCAGTACAAATATATTAATACATAAAAAACATAAATTTTTTTGCGACGTTCGTTGAAGTCAAAGGCCATGTATAAAAATGTGTTTGAAGTTTCAGGCAATTCAAAGTTTTTCTCTCTCACATAAAACAGGAGTGTTTTAAAAGCAAACGATAGAGGGACATCAAAAAAATAAATAACAAAAAGAATACCTTTCATCACAGTGACTAAATGTAAACACACACACACACACACACACACACTCCTAAGTGTTCCAGTTTACTTTCTGACCTCCACCATGTGAATCATGACTTAGGTTTCAGTTGAAAGACCACTATGCTCATACAAATAAAACACTGGAGAGGGGCACAGAAAGCAGGGGGCACAGGGACCCAGGAGTGAGGTGGGAGGGCGGGAGAGGGTGTGAGGGGTGTTGGGGTAGAGAAGGGCAGCCAAAGAAAGTCCCAAAAGGCTGACTGCTCTTCAGCAAATGATGCAACAGGCGAATGTTCCCTGGCAACATTTCCAGGTTACCAATATTGCACCACAGCAACCATCCGACTGAATGGGGACCAGAAATTGAAGCTCTAACCAACTCACTCTTTCACCTACTCTCTCTTTCTCCCTTTCTCTCTCTCTTTTCCTCTCCCACTCTCTCTCTCTCTCTCCATCTCACCCAATGCAATGCAGGTCACAAGAGTTGTTAGTGCCTAAGAGAGAGAGACAAGGCAGTTCAATAGAGTGGGAAATAAGTCTAGCAAGTTGGATTTGTTCAGACTGCTCTCTGAACAGTCCCGCGATGCTCTCCACCTCACTAGTCTCAGTCCCAGTGCATTAGATGGCGAGAGTGTTGTAGCCGTTGAACTGAAAATGTTATGGAGTAAAAGCTGTTTTTTTTTCCTGCTTGTTTACAATTTCACAGATTGTTATTATAATTTTGCTTTCAATTTGTTTTCATTTGCTTTCCAATTCCCCAAAATCACTGAATGACTGTAGGACTGTGAATGTGTTTCCTTGATGTTCCTTCTGCATCCCCTTCCAATGATGGTGAGACACCTTCGTTTCCATGGTGGTTAAGGTTCAGAAGCAAAGTTCAGTAGCAGGTTTGTAGCATGATGTGGGCTCCACTGTGCAGTGGTGGTGGTGGGGGGGAGGAGTGGTTGGAGGTCTACCTGTGGAGGGATCTGGGGTCGGGGAGGGGGGGTTGGGCAGGGAGACGGTGGTGGTGGTGACAGTAGGGGAGCGTTAAGCTTCAGTTCTTGGCTTCAGGGGAATGGAGATGATGGACTGGCCTAAACGTCTATAAACCTGCAGACAGGGGAACACAACAGCAATAAGAGACCATCAAAGAACATCCTTTTCTATAAGCAATGACAAAAGAAATGGTCAACATCTTCAGTTATAGGCAACTGGACTTCTTTTTGGAGCTTGAAGCCGTTTCACCTATATCCATTTTACAATTCAATTCAATTCAGTTGTATTTATACAGCGCATTATACAAATGTCATGTCTCAAAGCGCTTCACATCAGAAAGCACCCATGAGCAACAGGGGCAAGGAAAAACTAACTTTTGTTATGGTCTAGGATGATGCTTGGACAGATTGGACAGTTGTTCAGTTGTGTGTGTGTAGTTTCTAAGCACAAGCATGTGTGTGCATGTACGTTACAAACACTTGTGTACTGTATAGTAGAAAGTTAAATTAATTCTTCAGTTTAGATAATCTGATTAGTATTCTGAGTAGTATTCTAATTACTACTCCACTGGAAAATTACTCATTTACAGGCATAGTGCATTTCTGATCAACAACTGGGTTAACAAGGAGAGAGAGAGGGAAGGAGAGTTTGTGTGTTTATTTAGAATGATAGTCTCTTGTTAAATCACACTCATTGTACAACACCACCACTTTTTAGAAGCACACCTCAGGCCACTTCTACAAAAAGAGAAACATTAAGTACAACACTGTGTGCTTTTGTGACAAATATCGTGATATTACATTCACTGTGGAGCAAAGGAATAGAAGATTTGGGAGAGGTCTAAATGCCACCAACTGCTGGATCGATATGAATGCGTCTCATGCCATGGCTGCTGATCATCTCATAACTCAGTCATGCCCCCCCACCTCTGCTCGGCCTTCTTGACAGAGCCCAAGGATGGCAGAGAAGTGATGGAGATATATTGAAAGAAATCTCAGTCAGTATGTAAAGCTGCTGCTGCTGCTGCTGACCTTTCAAATGGCACAGTCCTGATGACTCCTCGCTCGCCCACCTCCACTCCTTTCCTCTCCTCTCTTCTTCTCTACCTCTCTTCCTCTACTCCTCTCTTCTCTCCTTACCTCTCCTCTATCTTCAGGTTTATTTCATATTTTTATCTGATATAGAATCAACGTATCTGACTGTCATTGATCTGGGCCTGTCTCCATTCTGCTCGGCCAAAATCAAAAAGTTCTAACACAAAAAAAGTCTTCAAAAAGTCTTTTAAAGTGCTTGAAGATTAAATTGTCTATAGTACTTTATTAACATTATTTTCAGGGTAATTTAACTACCTTTTTACTTTTATCAGCCATTGTAGGTGCCAGTAAGGACAGTCTAAGCATCTATCAGCATTTGATGCAATACTAGACAAATTGTGAAAATGTGATTTCAAGACCAGATTACTCAGAAACTGCTAATAATGAGAAATGATATATCACACTGGAATCGGTGGGATTTCCTGTTCATTCTGATATGAATAATGAGATCAAGACATATTGCACTGAAAGAAAGCTTGTATTCAATTTAGTTTTTTTTTTGTAAATTCAAACCTAATTATCTCCTAAACTTAAGAGATCTAAGAGATTGTGCAGTCAGCAGATACACACACCACAGTACTGTGTGCTATCTGTGTGACGAGGCTACTATAAGTAATCTGGTAGAGAGGAATGGGTGCCACCATTAGTCCCGATGTGTTAATTCATTATCTTCAAATATTCAAGAATCAGGCTCTAGAATCTGACAGGCTTCTTAGAGTTAACCAATTAAGCCGATAGAATTATCCTTAAGGGAGCTTTCTAATACACAATTAGCATCAGTCAGTCTCGGTGACTTTAGCAATAAGCACAATTAGAAAAGATATATATATATATATATTAATGATATATAATTAGATTATTATGGGTCATAGATGTATGTATGAATTATTCATTTGCAAACTATAGCTGCAGGAAATGTCCCCATTTCTGTGATATATGTAGGAGAGGTACAAATAGCACCAATGCTTGGCTGCCAACTACAAAAACAACAACAAAATTAGTCATGTTGTTAAAAGCATTCAGTGCAGTCGATATTAGTTAGCAGGGAATGTACTGTACTGTATATATGACTCTATAGCTGTGCTACAAATGCACCCGCACGCCTGTATATGCTGTCCAACAAAATATGCATTGGCATACAGCTGAATAATTTACTCAGATATTTTGTTTAGTCGATTCGCTGGATTGCCCACATGAATCTTCTTACAGAGATACAGTGTATTTCTGTGTTTTTTGGAGAGGGGTGGGGGGGTTGGGCTGAATCTCTCAGATCTCAAACTCTGCCTCGCAAATAAATATTTATGACGCACCCAATTTTCCTGTTCACCCTGCCTCTGGTAATTGCCTGTGATTCATTCTGTTTTCTCAGTTACAACCGGGAGAAATCAATAGAAGCAATGAGTTTTACCCCAGCCCATACTTCTCTGGTTGGGATCCAGCTGCAGCGGCAGGGCCCATTGTTCTGCTCCAGGGCCTCATGCTGAAGGCTTCTCTAACAAGGACCGGGGCCATTCTCCCACTGGCTATAAAGCTCATGCTGTGTCAGGCTCAAATGCCTGTACGCTGTGGCATGTTGACATTTTAAAGCATTTAACATGAGTGGAGGAGGCAGGATAATCGTGTTCCCCCCTCCTCCCCTCCACCTCCCTCCACCCCCACTTCTGTAAGGTGTTGTTGAGATGAAAGTCGGCTCTTGGAAGTGTGTCTGGTTCTGATCCATGACCAAAACATTCTAGAAGATCCTTCTTGCCTGCTTTGCAGTGAATGTCTGTTCCACTGACTATACACCTAGGGGAAGCAGAGGGTGTGCGGTTCGTAAAAGAGAGAGGAGCGGGGAGGAGGAGACAGGGGGAAGGATAGAGGGGAGGAAGAGAGGAGAGAAAAGAAGAGAGTAGAGATAGTTTAGGAGACAGGTGAGAGGAGGGAAAGAGGAGAGTACGGGATTTTTGAAAGGAGGGGAAAGGAAAGAGGAGAGAAAAGATAGAGTAAAAGTAGAGAATAGAAGAAGGGAGAAATGATAGAGGAGAGAAGAAGAGAGGGGAAATGAGAATGGAGAGAGGAGGGGAAGAGAGGAGAAAGGATAGAGTAGAAGAATAGAGAGAAGGGATAGAGTAGAAGAAGAGAGAGAGAAGAGAAGGGAAAGAATAAAGGGGAGCAGAAGAGGGGGAGGAGAGAGTGGAGAGAAGAGGGGGTGGAGAGAGGAGGAAGTGGGGAGGAGGAGGAGATGCAGGGGCAGTGCAGTTCAATAAGCTCTGAGATATCTGAGTGATGAGAGCCCTGTAAGTAATCCAGCAGAGAGGACTGGGTGCAGCCATCAGTCCCAAGGGATTCATTCATTATCGTCAAACATTCAAGGCTCTAGATTCTAGAAGTTTTCGGGGTGTGTTTTCTGATCAGCATGTGTTTTGAGTTCGGGGTGTGTTTTCTGATCAGCATGTGTTTTGAGTTCGGGGTGTGTTTTCTGATCTGCATGTGTTTTGAGTTTCAGAGCACGTTTCTTAAATGATGTTCACATGTTGTCAAATTAAGATGAAGATGTTTTCCTAAGTGGTTTGTGTTTTGTTCTATTTGCAGGTGTTTTGTTGATTTGCATTTGTGTTTTGTCATTTGCACGTGTGTTGTTGATTTGCATGTGTTTTCATAAGTTGCACGTCGTTTGCACCTGTCGGCCAGCGTACAACAGTGACCGACATTTCGATGCACAGCTGAGTCAGAACACAACTACACTGCTTTATGAGTGTGAATGCTGCTTGGCCTTCAGCTTTGAGCTGAAGTTCGGTCTTAGTTCTGGCCTTCAGCTTTGAGTCTCGGTCTTAGGGTTGCTACCCGTCCATCCACACATGCTCCCAGTGCTCAACCACATCAATTATGCTTCAAACCTTTCCACCGAAGGGGGGCAAAAAAATCTAAAATATGACTTGAGGTGTAGCTCCAAAACATCTGAGTCACACGCTAGAAGTTGAGCCCTTTGCAGGGGTGCCTCAATTCTAAATGTTGTTCTCCTGTTCTCCTCCTCCCCTCCTTAACAGCGACATCAACAACAACAACAACAACAATAAAAAAACAAAAACACCCATTCCCATTCACCGCACTCACTCAGGGATCGGCGGGACGTAAGCGCTGTTGACAAACAACAGCTGGTTATGTAGATTTATCTTGTTAAAAACAACCTTATCTCACCCTCTCTCTCCCGCTCTCTCCCGCTCTCTCTCTCTCCACTCAACGTGCCAGTTTGCAGCGTGCCGTTATGGGACGTGACTGCGGAAGCCACAGCCAGCTCCTCAGCACCCTGGGCACGTTCCACATCCCGTCATCTCCTTCCTCCCCACCACAGCCCCCTATCGCCAGCAGTTTCACCCCCACCCCCACCCTCTCCTCCACCTCCCCCTCCTCCACCTCCTCCCAAGCTCATCGTCTCCTGCTCTGCTGCGGCCTCTCTACTCCCCTCTAATCCCACTCTGCCCCTCCACTGATCAGGTAAGCCGTCTCTGACACATCTTAATCATTGCCACCGCCCAAAATTGGCCCCTGATAAACGATAAGATCGCTACGCTATTTCAACCTCACTCCCTCTCTCTCCTTCCCCTTTCTCTTTCGCTCATTCACCCTCTCTCTTTCTCTCACTCTCTTTCACTTCCTCACTCCCTCTCATTCTCTTACTTCCTTACTCCCTCACTCTCTCCTTCACTCTCTCTACTCTACTCTCTCTTCCCCCTCCCTTTCTCTCTCCCTCACTCTCACCCTCCCTTATTCTCTCTCTCTCCCTCTTTCTCTCTTTCTTTTTCTCTTTTATCTCTCTCCTTCTTTCTATCCCTTTTTCCTTCTCTCCCTCCCTCTCCTCTCTCTCTCTCTCTCTCTCTCTTTCTCCAGTCTGTCTCATCATGCTTACATTGCTGCTCTCTCTTCAGTTGCCCAGTGTGAACGGGGAATAGAGAGCAGACTATATATGATATCCGTCAGCACACAAGTGTGGTGTGTGTGTGTGTGTGTGTGTGTGTGTGTGTATGTGTGTGTGTGGAAGCGGTGAAGCACACTGACGTGAGAGGAGCAGGGAATAAAATCATCATCCTTTATGGCTTATTAGGGAAAAGGCTGACTTACCTCCTGGTTGCTTCTGGGCGATCCTCTTAAGATGGCTCCTTAGGCAAAGGCTGTGGGAGAGATTTGAACAGTTGTCAGTGGCAACAGCACACATGTTGTACGGTGTGGTGTGGTGTTGTGTGGTAGTTGTGTACTGTAGCGGTGGTGAGGCCTAGCGAAAGACTACCTGGCTCAACTGTGTTCCAACCCAGCCGCAGCACGGCTTCCACTCCCGGCACTAATGAGCTTTTAACATGTGACAGTTCTGACACATGCATCCTGTCCTAAGGTAATGAAAAGGATTATCAGCACTTCCTTCATTAGCTCTGTTCCCTGGCTGTTCATCTGTGGCTCGGAGATGTCAATATCCTTCCTGCCCGCCCATATGAACACCTTTCATTTGGACGCCATTGCTGAACATGTCTTTCTCAGCCGTACTGACAAACACGAGTTTCATGCATAAAACGACAAACACAGATGATTTTATCTGGCCTCCATTTTCCACTGACTCTGCAAGGCTCCCAAAATATCAAATATGCTACTACTCTTTTTTGTGTGTGGTGTCAAAAGTGGTTTGCACCAAAATGGGTTCCCTGAAACATGCATTACACATGAATGAAACATGATGGTCTTAGCCTAATATAAACAAGTGTTGTGCTACCCAGTTAGATCTTGGGATGTGCTGTCATACTATGTTGTGTGTGTTTGTGTCTGTGTGTTTGTGTGTGTGATTTCTGTTTTGAGATGAAACAACATGATGGAGTGAATGTAAAAGGGTGGGGTGTGTATATGTGGGATGTGAATTTTTTTGTGTGTGTAGGGGGGCATGTGTGTGTGTTTGTTTGTTTGTGTGTGTGTGTGTGTTTGTGTGTGTGTGTGAATGAGAAAGAAAGAGCTATAGGAAGATTGAGGGAGGGGGAGAGAGAGAATACACATTCCCATGTGGTAGAGAGAGAGAGAGAGAGAGAGAGAGAGAGAGAGTACAGAGAATAGAGGAGACAGAAAGAAAGAGGGGAAGAAGAGGAAAAAAAAGAAATAGACAGAGAGAGAGAACAAGAAGGGGGAAAATAAAGAGAAAGAGGAAGGGAAAAAGTTGGATAGAAAGGGGGTAGAGAGAGAGAGAGAAAGTGAAAGACAGAGGGAGCACACACATCCCTATTGTCATTCCCAGCAGTCTGTTCAGTGGCCCTGAAGCAGTGAAGCAGGGCTGTATGGAGAAAGAGAAAGAGAAATGGAGATAGGGAGAAGGATAGAGGCTGAGAGGGAGAGATAGAGGGAGAATGAGAGGAAGAATGAGAGGGAGAGAGGGAGAGGAGAGGGGAAGAGATTGAGAGAGGCAGAGAGAGAAGGAGAGAGGGAGAGGGACAGAGGAAGAGAGGAAGAAAGAAAGGGAGAGGGAGAGAGGGATAGACTACTGCTGTGCTCTGCCATGTTGGGCTGAGTCTGAGTTGAGCCGGTGCTCAGTATTCCGCTGCCCTCTCTGCTGTCTGTCCGAGCAGCGCGCCTGCGCCTGTTCTCTGAACAGCACTCCACGGCAACCCACTGATCTATGGCTCCTCTCCTCCAACATGTCATCTAAATGCTAAGTACTCACGCCGCATTGTTAAATCAAAACAAAAAAAGAGGAAGAAGAAGGCTAGCGGGACGGAAAGAAAAAGATGACAGAAGGAGAGGGAGAGAGGGTGAGAGAGTGAGAAAGAGAGAGAGAAAAAAGGGAGAGAGAGAAGAAGAAGAAGAAG
>JAGFZM010000335.1:88702-109063 GCA_017657215.1 Limnothrissa miodon | reverse complement strand
TGTGTGTGTGTGTGTGTGTGTGTGTGTGTGTGTGCGTGCATATCTCAGGGTAAGAGAGAGGATGAGACACTTAACCTATTACACAAGAGTCTCGAGCCACCCACCCTGCTCCCAGTGGTCCCCACCCACCCACCCACCATCCCAGGCAGACGCTTCATCTTCCCTTTAATTGGAGAGCATTTGCTACAGCACACAAGCCTCCACAACCAACCAGAGGAAAAGGAAAATATTTGAGAGGAAAAAGGTGGGGGGGGGGTGGAGGTGGAAAATTGGTTAAGTTATTAATGAAGCGTACTCACAGATAGGAAGAGAGGCTCATTAATGGGCACTGAAAAAGGCGAGGCCATGGCTGATCAGGACGTGTCGAATCCAAGGTCACTTCCAGGCCTTTTGTTGGGGACAGTGCACAGGCGGCTCACTGAACTGGAACTAAGTCAATTTACTGAGATGCTTTATTGATGTTGACAAATCATTCCATCGTATACACAATTAAACTGAATGAAGTATTCAACAACACATGTTGCAGGAAGTATGTGTTCTTCTGCTTATAGCAACCCTCTCTCTCTCTCTGTCTGTCTCTCTCTCTCTCTCTCTCTCTCTCTCTCTCTCTCTGTCTGTCTGTCTGTCTCTCTCTCTCTCTCTCTCTCTCTCTCTCTCTCGATGTCACATACACACACATACACATGCTGCCTGAAGCTAATTGACTTTGTGAGTGGCGCTCAGGAGTGCATTTACATTCCTTTGCAGCGATCCGTACCTCACAGTCAGGTGTCAGATCAAGTCGGCACTGGGCTTGTTTTGCTCTGCTCAGCGAGGGTGTGCGAGAGGGAGAGAGAGAGAGGGAGGGAGATGGAGGAGGAGTAGGTGAGGAAAAAGAGAGAGGAGGGGAGGATGAGCACTGCCATGTTCCACAGCTGTAGCGCGCTAACATGCGCCATCTGCCTGGAGCGAGAGAGAGCGCTTGATCTCGGCATCAAAACCCTGCTGCCTGCATGCTTGTGTTTTTGGTAGAGAGCCTCGCCTTGCGTAGATGCAGACAAGTCCACACACAAAAACACACACATACACACACACACACACACAAACAGAGATTTGAGAGTGAATTATTCAAATGGCCTGTCGTTGTCCAAGAGAGATGGGGGCAGTCTTGCTATTTTTAAGCACAGTAGATTTATTGTTTTTTAGTACACAACCATTTCTATGTGCCTGGGTCTTTGTGTATATGTGTAGTTGCGTTGAGTGTGTGGAGAAAGGCCGTGTGTGCATACTTGTGTGTGTGTGTGTGTGTGTGTGTGTGGATTCATTGAATGGCCGCACGTTTGTGTCTGTGGTGTTTTTGCCTGATTGATGTGGGTGTGTACTGTATGTGTGAAAGAGGGCGAGAGGAAATGTATAATTTGCATGTTTGTGTTTTGTGTACGGTATGTATACAGATGTGTGTGTGTGTGTTTGTGTGGGCATGAGTGTGTGTGTGTGTGTGTGTGTGTGTGTGTGCTTTCTGCCTGGCTGTGTCTAGCGGCACACTGACATTTAACCCCCCCCCCGCCACCCTCCTTCCCTCTCTATGCATAGCAGCCAGGAGCTGTTGTGCTGCAGCTCTGCACTGGGCCCTGGTGCTCCACTCCACACTGCTAACAGCACTGCTCCCTGCCCTGTCGCACTATGCCACATTGCTAAATTAGCATGCCTAGCTCACCCCCGCGTCAACAAGAGCCCCCCCCCCCCCCCCCCCCCCCCCCCCTCCGTAGGCCTTTTTAATTATACTGCCACTCACTTCCTGTTCGCCTGCACACTGACTATTATTAGGAAGGCAGAATGCTAATAGCGCCCACTGCACTTGCAGTGCCTACCTGCTTTTGATTGGGTTTGTGTGTGTGTCTGTTTGTGTGTGTGTGTGTGTGCTTGTGATCTTGCAAGCGTAGCCTCATTTTCCACCACTGCCTTTGTTTTCCTCAACATCTTAATAATTCCAACATCACAACTATTCAGCATTCGCAGTGATGAACACTAACAGCACTCCTACACAACTTCGCCATTTCTCAACTTGAAATATGGAAAGACAGTGTGAGCACAGATTGTTTTTTCCTTCCCTTTCCATTTCTCTGCCCCCTCTACTCCCCCTTCTCTCTCTCTCTCTCTCTCTCTCTCTCTCTCTCTCTCTCTCTATCTCTCTTTCTCTCTCTCTCTTTATCTCTCTTTCTCTCTCTCTAAGTCATTTTTAGATGATTGCCAAGACCTTTTCTCCCAACAGGGAATGAGCTGAGTCATCCAACTGCATTCAAAATATCAAAATAATTTTATAATGCAAAAAAAAACAACCCGCCCGCTCTCTCTTTATATCTTCCTTTTCTCCCTCTTTTTAAGGGATTAGGTGCATATTTGTCTAACTTCCTCTTTCTAGCACCTTTTGAGTTGATCTCAACTCTATATTCTTTTTACCCCCTTCTCTAGTGTCTGTCCATCCCTGAAGGCTTGAGTTGGCTTCTTGTCATCTCTGGGTGGGTGGGACTAAGTGGTGGGTGGGGCTAAGTGATGGATGGGTGGGACTAAGTGCTGAGTGAATGGGACTAAGTGATGGGTGGGTGGGGCCAAGTGGTGGTGGGCGGGGCTAAGTTGTGGGTGGGTGGGGTTACGTGGTGGGTGGGTGGGACTAAGTGTTTGGTGGGTGGGGCTGGGTCGGACTAAGTGCTGGGTGTGTGGGACTAAGGGGTTGGTTGTGGAGTGGTCCACCGGACTGGCTCTGAACTGGGCCAGGACTGGGCCAGATCCCGATGAGACTGACTGACTGACCTGGCCTCCGTGGCACTGGTGTTGTCCGCAGGTCCTGGAGCAGTGGGAGGCGCAGCAGGGCCACGGCAGCCCCCAGACCAGCCTGTCGGCCTCGGCCGCTCTCCCCCTCAGCTCCCCCTCCTACCCCACCCCTCTCCTGCACCGGGCACATGCACCCGTGCCCCTGCCCGACCCCACGGGGGCCTGTGACCCCTACGAGC
This sequence comes from Limnothrissa miodon, assembly GCA_017657215.1. Classification (NCBI taxonomy): domain Eukaryota; kingdom Metazoa; phylum Chordata; class Actinopteri; order Clupeiformes; family Clupeidae; genus Limnothrissa; species Limnothrissa miodon. The sequence goes on along the minus strand of JAGFZM010000335.1, from coordinate 106,073 downwards.
TCATCAGGCCCGACCCCTATGATCTGTACGAGAAGTCGCGTGCCATCTATGAGAGTAGGCGTAAGTAACACACACACCCCTTTAACCCCCCCCCCCCACCCCCAATCCCCTAACCCCGCCCTTGCCCCTTTTACACCCACGCAAACACACTCTCTCTTCCTCTCTCTCACTCTCTCACTCTCTCACTCTCTCACACACACATGTGGTTCCTGTGCTGTATGAGGGTAAGGTTCTACACTAACCCACCTCTCTTTCTCGACAGATCCAACAAGCAGGTAGAAGTTATTTGTGTGTGGACAACTGGAGGAACACAGTGTACATGATCTGGTGCACAGACCTGCATGATTCTGTCTAAGTGCTGACACACCGTGACCTTTTCTCTGTCCGACTTCTTAACGATTGACTCCTCACTCCTACCCACATTTACATTCACACATAGACAACACACATATACAAACATACAATTGCGTATATTCACACATACCCCTGTCTCTCTCTCTCTCTCTCTCTCTCTCTCTCTCTCTCCTCACACACACACACACACACACACACACCATCAGCAAATATACATAGTGCACACACATATGCAGTTCCACATGTTCTAATGTCCACATTTACTACTCTCCGCTCTACCAGGTTTTCCTTCCCAGCGTGCATCTGTACTCATGCTCTTTGGCTGACGTGGGCTGACAGGCAATAATTAGCCTGCTGTTAGTCGTATTGTTAGCACCAAACGTGCACCAAGCGTTCGCTATTCAAGGCTGGCACTGTGGATGTGAATCACAGGAGATTGCTATTTATTGTGAGGGTATGCATGTAGGATTGTTAAGTGTGTGTGTGTGTGTGTGTGTGTTAATGAGAGAGGGGAGTTTATCTGTTTATGCGTGTGAGGATTGGACAGCGTCTTAAGGCGCTGTGACTACGTTGCCCACTGTCCTTCGCCGTGGTCTTGAGTTTTTGGGGCTGCCAACAGAAACTCCTTCAGTACCTCCCCACTAGCACAATCAGAGACGCTAGCAGAATTAAGATATCAGACAACATGCCTCTTGGCGCCGCGGCTAAGCACCAGTGAGCCAGAGACATTCTCCCCAAATCCACCAAAAAGAACAACAAAGCTCGCGAACAGAAGTGGAAGCCCTCGTTAACAACAGCGACACAGTTTCGAGACGGAGGATTCCACCTTGCCGATGATCCCAGCTTGAGTCAACAGCAAGATTAACAGAGAGACTGAGCGGTGCATATGTGTTGGGTGTGGGTGTGTGTGAGGGTGTGTTTCAGCCGGAGCTATAACAGCCTCTTAAATTGACACTCTTCACACACACACACACACATACACACACACACAGAAAAACACACTCTCAGACACACATATTAAGCATGTAGACTACATGCAGATGCACAGTCATATCCCGTTCCAGGCAATTGGCTCAGGGGAGCAGCGCTGGGACCGGCGTGTGCTTATGTAAGGCAACCCTTATCAGAGAAGACAGTGCTGTCTGCGGAGCTATGTGTCATGGCTTTCATGGGATTTTTTTTTCCTTCGTCTGTCTCTCAATCGTCCTCCATCTCTCTTGCTCTCTCTCTCTCTCTCTATCCCTCTCTATCTCACTCTCTATTTTTTGGTCTTTGTGTCATGTCCTCTTAGGTCACCCCTCAGACTCTCTTCTTCTCTTTTTCTATGTTGTTTTTGTGTCTGGGTCATCCCTCATTTCTCTCTTTCTCTCTCACTCTCTCCCTCTCTCTGACACACACAGACACTTTCTCTCTCTCCCTCCCTCTCTCTCTCTCCCCCTCTCTCATTTTGACAGTAAAAGCTGCCCCCCACCCCTGCTGACAAGCACTCCGATCACACACCACTGCTCAGCTACTGCCTACTGCTGCAAGCTAAGGAGCAAAGGGCAAAAGCAGGGCAGCTCACAGCTTTAGTCATGTACACTCTCTCTTTACTTCTCCCTCACACACACACACACACACACATGTGCGTGCATACACACACACACACACACACACACACACACACACACGCACAAACACACAATAACATAGAGTGGCATGAGGTGACACACACATGGACATACATATAAACAAGCTGACAAGGGCACACACACACACTCGCACACAAACACAAGCTGACACATGCATACACACTCTGTATTGCTCTCTTTCCTACTCTTGCTCGCTTTCGCTCCAGTGAGAATTCTCATTCTCTCTCTCTCTCTCTCTCTCTCTCTCTCTCTCTCTCTCATATCTCCCTCTCTCTTTTTCTCTTTCCCCCCCCCTCCCTACAGTGGGAACCAAACTGAAACACAGCTCCAGTAGTTTCTGAGTAAAGAAAGAAACAGATCCAAAGAAATTAACACCAAAACAGCTGAGCCAAACCCTTTTTCCTAGAATAGTGTGTGTGTGTGCGCATGTGTGTATGTACATTAATGTGAGGGCATCCAACTGGTTTATACAGGGTTTCTGTGGCAAGGATTTCCTATTTGTGTTTTTCTGAATGTGTGAACAGGATGCGTGCTTTTGCTTACATTTACAAGTTTCAAATGTATTGATATTTGCCAACATGATGTTTACCAACATCAGGGTGCTTTTTTGTCCACCAGCCGACATGTTCTGTTCTTTTCTTAAAAGCATGTTGTGTCTTTCTTGCTCTAAAATTGATCTGTCTATTGTAGGGGACACTTAGTACAGATCTTCTTTTTTTTTTTTTAAGAGAACCAGTGAAAGTTTGTGTCTGCCTGTTTGTCACATGTCAATTTTACTTTTAAGCATGGATGTTTTTTTTTTCCTCTTTTCACACTTTAAGCATTTTAGCACCCTGCTAAAGTGCCAAGTTATGGGTGACGGAGGAAGTTTGCTCTGACAGTGCACTGAGGCATGGGTTTGCACTGAATATGTGATAAGTCCCACCCCATCCCACCCTTTCCACCTCACCTTAATTCCTCTTGCGGCCTGCTTGCTAGTTAATTCACTGCTGAATTTTCCCAAGATGGCTCATTTTATTATGTGTTGCCTTATCCCTGCCCACCCCCCTCCCTCCCCACACTTCCCTTCCCCATCCCACTCTCAGAACCAGGGCCCCCACGGAACGCCACCTACTCCGTAGAACCTTCCGGTAAGTCTCTATGTACCAACCATGCAAATCTCTCCCATGAGATGTCTGTTTTCTACTGTTATTTATTCATTATTATCCTTTTTTCTACCCTGAAATGTCAACTTTAAGGAGTCTTTCCTTAAAGAGAAAAGTGATGGTGCCCTTGCTTGACCCATCTTGTTGTTGTTTTAACGTTTTTTTTTTTTTGTTGTTTTCTTTTTTCAGGAGCAGAGTTCCTGGAAGTGGAGGTCCACCTTCGCCGGCAGAAGTCCGGCTTCGGCTTCCGTATCCTGGGCGGAGACGAGGCGGGACAGCCTGTGAGTCCGGACGTTTGTGAGAAGGCTCGTAATGGCACGGGCTGGAAACCCTGTCATCTTTACTGACTAATCCCACCACCCCTCAATCCTAATGTTTCCCTCTGTCTACACACTCTCTCACTCACACACACACACACACACACACACACACATACACACACACGCCTATTTCTCTTCATACATACACAAACACCTCGCTACAAATTCATCTTTCCATTATGTTTTTCTTTTATGAATTCGTTAATCAGTTTTTTTTATAAATCACTTTCTTTCTAGCTTTGTTTCTTTTACACACTCACACACACACACACACACACACACACACACACATACACACACACACCTATTTCTCTTCATACAAACACAAACACCTCGCTACACATTCATCTTTCCATGATGTTTTTCTTTCATGAATTCGTTAATCATTTTTTTATAGATCACTGTCTTTCTTTCTAGCTTTCATTCTTTTACACACTCTCACACACACACACACACACACACACACACACACACACACACCTATTTCTCTTCATACATACACAAACACCTCGCTACACATTCATCTTTCCATGATGTTTTTCTTTCATGAATTCGTTAATCAGTTTTTTTTAATGATCACTTTCTTTCTTTCTAGCTTTCTTTCCTTCACACACACACACACACACACACACACTCCCATACTTGCAGTGACAGCAGTGGTGCAGTAGTGTTAATTTTCCCCAGTCTGTCCCGGCAATTACGCAGATTAGCTGATTAGCCAGATCCTTGAGAAGGTATATGGGTTGATGAACGGAGGTAGATGAATCATTGTGTGGTGGTGACAGCCCTATTAATGTGTGCGTGTGTGTATGTGTGTGTGTGTGTGTGTGTGAGACTGATGTAACCCTTTTTTTCCCTAGTACTGTACCTTACACTGGGGTCACACTCATAACCAATAATAACAGGATCCTGGGTCTCCAGCTGGTAATGATGAAAAGGCTGGGTCTGCGGTATGCTATTCCAACTAAGGGACTTAGGCTAGACTATCTAGAGTATGAAAACAGGAACAATATTATTGAGTACAAAAAAAAATGAATGCAAGGTATTGCAGGATAAAAGGTTCTGCATCAGTGTTTGACTTAACACTCAATAACATTTATTTACTTTTCTACATTATTTAGGCTATATTAAACTAAGAGTGTGAAACAAAACATAACAAAAAAACATTGGCCCACAATTTGACCTATTACCCTAAACAAAACTGTATCACCACAGAAAGTTTTATCGTCAGTCAAACTAAAATATTAATAGTTACCGTACTATAATCAATAGTTACAGTACCAAAATGAAAAAATTAAATCAGTAATGCACATCAGTAATGTTAACAACTATGTATACAGTCTAAAGTTTCCATACAATGTTAACCCACACTCTTATGAGAGTTCAATAAGATGTAAAACCAGTAAGAACTTAACCAAGCGCTTGGAGTACAGATACACATTGGGGCCCAGTTGTCACGTTGGTGCACATATATTAGGCTAGCCAGTGATAGTCAATGTCATTCACACGACTTGGTGCAGGCTGCTTTTACACAGTCCCATGCTGGTTTGTTCGTGTGTCTTAATTTCAATTAGAGCAGGCTACTCACGCAACCTCACAAACTGCGCAGTACAAAGATGTCCAATCCTGCTTCCACTGTAAGAGAGCTTATGGGTCACTATCTCACTCGTTAAGCGACGGTGTCCACTTCTTCGTCTGGGCAAATGTACAATCTCTGCAGAACTCACAGGCTGGCCCGCTGCTAATCCACAGGCATGTTACAATGCTAATGTTGGCGCTGACTTGAGCTACATTAATGTTCAGGAAAAGTTCACCATATAACACCACTCTGGCAGATCTAAATGAATCAACACATAACCAGAACATACATTGTTAAATTATTACAACTACCAAGCTTCTAAAATGTTAGGTTTTAACACTTTAGTTCTCTTATGATACGGCACTTGTTCACCAGCAAGCACCTGCCTGGTCTCGGGGAACACCTTGAACTCTGGGATACTTCCTCCTAATAAAAAACTATGACTTGGCTATATATATTATTTTATGAAATCTTAGGTCACATTACTTCAAGGTGAGCCTCTATAGATGAAAATAAATTTTTAGATGAATGTAAAAAAATACTAACTGAAAAAGACTAGGCCTATCCAGTCTGTGGCAGAGAATGAGAATTCTGGGAAATGGAGTCCTACTCTATATAGCGTGTATAGACACCTGTGTAACGTGGTAGTGTAATGTAAAATAAGCTTTAATTTTACAAACGCTACACTGATATTTCCTTTCCAAAGAAAAGTGCTTGGGTACTTGGGAGTTGAACCTGACTCACACACTTCTGACGAACACTCACCCACTCCTCCTAGCTCATCTAACCTCTTGTTCTTCTGTCACTGGTCTCTGGTACTCTCAGGCCGAATGTGGCTCAGCATTGCTTTTCTGTCTGGTTTTATCATCCTCCCCCATCGTCTGTCAGTCTTTCCCATGGAGTGGATGTGAGCATGTGAGGATGGATGGATGCCTATTGAAAAGCAGTTCTAAACATCAGCTGCTGATTCACCGACAGGTGTCATGTCACAGGAAAAATCCCACCCAACACACTCCCTCCACCCTTTTAAAAGCCCTCTGCCTTTCCTGCGCACTGCCAACATTCTTCTGTTCTGTTACCTGGACTCACCTGAGAACTTGACATGACAGTAACACCGAACCCTTCCTCCTCCTCCTCCTCCACCCCCACAGATCCTGATCGGGGCCATCATAGAGAAGAGTCCTGCCGACCAGGACGGTCGACTGCGACCCGGCGACGAGCTGGTGTCGGTGGACGGCATCTGTGTGGCGGGCAAGCCGCACCGCTACGTCATCGACCTGATGCACGGCGCCGCGCGCAACGGCCAGGTCAGCCTGACTGTGCGCCGGAGGAAGCCAGGCCCAGGTGAGCGAGAGATGACACACAAACACACAAGAACACCTGGACACACACACGTTTCTCTTTCTCTTCTCGCTGTCTATTAAATTCAAAATTCAACAGTCATGCTTTATTAGCATGACTGTTAAAATACAGTGTTGCCAAAGCTTGAAAAATATTAAAGGTCTCCTTCCAAAATAAACCGTTGACTTGATGGACTTGATGTTTTTACATTACCATAGGTCAGCCCAAGTTGTACTTCTATGCTCAACTTCAAAATGCTCTCCTACCCCTATAGTCTGTATTCGCCTGTGATAGAAAACTGCCGGGAAAAACGAGCGAATCGGAAAAGCCATACAAATGTACGTCAATTTGAATATTAGCTATGCAGTTAACCCGCCCTCAAGAAAACGTTAGGCTGCCTGCAGACAGACCCACTAGAAGGAGCGTCACAGTGTTGTTAGCCAATCAGAGGCGATACATTTGCATATCCTTAATATTCATAAAGAATCCTCTCGAGCTATCCCTGCTCTCGTTTTCACCTAACTAAAGTAGCTTGAAACAAGACAACCACAGCATATTTTTTGTCGAAACCAACTCTCATTACATTATTTTAGACAAGAGACCACTTCAAAATTAATGAACATACGATGGAATGAGACCTTTAAATAAACATCACATCATATCTCTCACTCACACAACACACACACACTCACACACAAACACAAGCACAGCAGTGTCAATCTGCTTCATGTGGTGTTATGGTACCCGTCATTTGCTTTTCACAGTGTGTACACTATATAGTTATTTTATCAAATGTTCTAATGTGTTTTTCTAGTGAATACATAAATTGAAGCTAAATTTATAATTTAGAGAGAGTTAGAGGAAAAGAATACAGTGGCACACACATACACACACACACACACACACACAGTTGAGCTCTGTTCTTTGTGCCTTTGTGTGTCTCCTAGTTGTTCACTTTTTTGCTTCTCCTCTCCTCTTTCGCTTCCTTATCTGTTCCTCACCTCGGCCATCTGTAGTAGTCTTTTTCTCTCTCTCCGTCTGTCTCAGTCTCTTTCTCTCTCTCTCTCTCTCTCTCTCCCTCTCGGCCTCCTCGCTGTGTTTCTTATCACCTCTCCCACTCGCTGCTTCATTCTGTTTTGTCTCCTACTTCTTTTGGTTGCACCTACAAATCCTTCCCACACTCCTTCCCACAGTCTTCATGGCTTACCGTACTCTGTCTCTCTCTCTCTCTCTCTCTCTCTCTCTCTCTCTCTCTGTCTATCTCTATCTCTCTGTCTGTCTGTCTGTCTGTGTTCATGTCACTGACGTTGGCAGGCTCTGTTGGATTATCTTTGTGTGTGTGTGTGTGTGTGTGTGTGTCTGCATCTGTGTTCACCTCTTTGAGCCTCCTATCTCCAGACCCCCTACGTACATCCCTCCTTCCCTCCCTCCTTCCGTTATTCCCCTGTCTTTCTCATCCCCTTTGAGTCTGTCCCAAACACCCTGAGCCGTCCTCCTCCTCCTACATCTTTTATCCCTCTCTCCCATCTGTCTGAACCACCACCCCCCCCCCCCCCCCCACACACACACACATTCACACAATGTCTTTCTTTACTCTCTCTCTCTCTCTCTGTCATGAAGAACGTGCACGCACACACACACACCCCATGATGTCTGCTGAGTACAGCAGTGCACCCTGGGAGGTTTCAGTCTCTAATCTGCGCCAAGGTCGTTAGAAGCCTATCCCTAATCTGTGCCCAGATCCAGGCATCTGTTTTTGGACATCCCCAGTTACCTGGACCCTCTGTTTCCTGCTCAAACCACCCTCATCCCCACCCCCTACCTCCACCTCATCTTGTTTTTTTGCCGTCTGTCGCAGTATTTGCCTCGTCATTCCTGTGTCATTTTTTTTCCCTTCCATTGTACTTACTGGGTAGCGTCTCTGGGAAGCCACACTCTGTGTGCGCACCTGTTATCATCCAGATTTGAAAGCATAGGTGCTTAGTGCGTCGTGCTAACCTTGACAGCCAACGCTCAAACATTGCCAAGCATTCATTTATTTCATGTTATTTTATTTATGTCTTGGTCGTGACTCAACCTGCTAGTGGCATCGGAAGCGCTTTCATTCACCCCCCCTGCTTGTTCACGGCGAGATCACCTTCCTTCTGTCCTCAGCCGTCTCCGGTGACAGTTGCACTGTCGCTTTGTCATCTCACGGTGCCGACAGAAACACAGCCCTCGCTTTCGCCGATAAGAGCCATAATAATGCAGATGAGGCGGTGGCACTCGCTCGCTTATAAAAGCATTCATACTTCTCTTCCTTCATCTGCCTGTTGCTGTCTAGTTTGTCTTCTGTCCTTCAATCACACTCTTTCTCTCTCTCTCTCCGTCCCTCTCTCTCTTTCTCTCTGTCAGTACAATCCTTCCGATTCAAATGAGCTTTGTTGGCATGACAGATCATTTTTGCATTACCAAAGCGGAATGTTAAAACACAAGATTTCCAGACACAATACAACAATATTACAAAGACCTTTCTCTCTCTCTTTCTTTCATTCTCTCTCACTCCCTCTTTTTCTCTCTCTTTCTCTCTCATTCACTCACTGTCTTTCCCTCTGCTTTACTGCCATCACTTCTGTTTTTTCTCTCTAGCTTTCTACTCTTTCCTGCTCTGTCAGAGTCAGCATTTGAGTGGTTTATTGCTCTGCTCCTTGCCTAGTATTCATTATGCATTAAACCTTAGTGTAGCTATAATGGATGGATGAACTGTGCCTCAGCCCCTCTCTTATTTCGTTCTCTCTTACCATTCTGCACAACTCCAACTCCACCCCCGCCCCCACCACCACCCTGTAGGTGAGGCCTGTCTGGAGAACGGCCGAAGCCCCGGCTCTGTGTCCACCCAGCATAGCTCTCCCCGGAGTGACTTCACTTCTGGAACCTTCCCCAGCAGTGTGGGCACGGTCCCACCGCACGGTTCCACGGCCCCCGGTGCCCCCAGCTCCGGCTCGCAAGACCCAGGCCTGGCCACGGTTCCACCGAATGCCCAGCTGAGCGACGTGGTCATCCACCGAAAGGAAACAGAAGGCTTTGGCTTTGTCATTATCAGCTCGCTCAACCGGCCTGAGAACACAGCCGCCGTCAGTGAGTAACACCACACACACACACACACACACACACACACACCACATTTACTGTATATAAAAACACAATGTACCTGGACATTTTAGTCAGCTATGCTAGCATCTTTCCAAAATAAACAATCTCACTGTCACAAAAACATAAACACTGTCACAGGTGTCACAAATTCTCCAGATAGTTACACTACACATCTCTCTTTCTCCCACTCTCTTTCTCTCTCTCTGTCTCTCTGTCTCTCTCTCTCTCACACACACACACACACACACACACACACACAGTCATGTAAAAGGAAAACATGTATAAATTCTACGCCAAAGCATGTGAACATTGTGAACATTGAGTTGTTTCTGTCATACGGCATAACGTAAAGATACTGTCAGCAGAGGAGTGCTAGTCCCCTCCGCAGTCCCCTCCGCCTCTTTCGGCGGACTTTTCCTCAATCTCTCGTCCCATTTTCCTTCCGCTCCGAAAACCTGTAGCCTCCTTTTTTTACTCTCCTGCGAAACAACACCATCCGAGAGACGAGAGGCGTTCATTTTTAGCACAAAACCCCCCCTGATGTATGAGGTCACGGCGCCATGAAAAATGGATCAGCGCCTCTTCTTCTCCTCGCCTCCTGTAGCTGTACCTTTAGCTTTAGGGTCCTGCTAAGTCAATAATGAATGGGCCCCGTATCCACAAGCTGGAAGTGAAGGGCCAGCTAAGTAGAAAGGACCTTGAGTGCAGCTGCTGCATCTCCACTAACACACAGAGCAGATGACACAGGCAGAGGAGAGAGAAGAGAAAGAACACGGAGAGGAGGGAAGCAGAGTGTGTGACAGCCCAGAGCTCAACTGACAAGAGAGAGTGTGTGTGTGTGTGTGCACCTGTGAGTGTGTGTGTGTGTGTGTGTGTGTGTGTGTGTGTGTAATAGTAAGCTAGAGAAATACAGGTGTGTACTGGGAGGGTATGTGTGCATTTACGTGTGTGTGTGTTTGTGTGTGTGTGTTTTTCAGCTGTGCCACACAAGATCGGGCGCATTATTGAAGGCAGCCCTGCCGATCGCTGTGCCAAGCTGAAGGTGGGCGACCGCATCCTGGCCGTCAACAGCCAGTCCATCGTCAGCATGCCGCACGCCGACATCGTCAAGCTCATCAAAGACGCCGGCCTGAGCGTAACACTGCGCATCATCCCACAGGAGGGTGAGCGGAACTTTCCGGAAACAGCTGTGGGAAAACATCAGAAGCCTTCCCTTAGTAGTTCTCTGTTTTTGCAGCAGTTTTTTCCTCTTTCTTTCTCCATCTGGGTTTGTTATGAATTCTGAGGAGTTGTCACTGGGCTCTCCAGGGAACAGTATACAGTACATAACAAACTATTGAAAAGACACACAGACAGGGAGTTTTTTTTCTCTCCTGTTTTTAGCAGTTTCTGTTTTTAGCTGTTACTCTTTAATGATCTCCAGGGGGAATGATGTTTTCCTGCCACTGACCTGTTCACTGCCATATGTTTAACCCATTCCGGAGCACCACTGTGAAGGTTAACACCTTAACATTGTGATGTCCCTCCTCTGACCCATAGCAGCGGAGCGGAGTCAGATACCTTCTGAAAGCTTAGACTCTCAAGAGTAGATATAAACCCTGCTCGACATTACCAAATCAAGTTTTGTGCTTTTGTCTACTTATGTCACCATGTCACGTTACAAAATGTCCCCTCCCCCACCACCCAGACACGTGTCTCTCTACCTTTGAGTCATCGTTGAACAATCATTATACATTTATAGGAAAAACCCCAAAATAGCCCAAAGTGTTAAAAGGCTAATAAAGTTCTGCAGTGGTGCTCAGAGGATGTGACATCCACAACTTCCCAGCGGGCATATTAAGTGTTTGCATTGAAAAGAGCCAGCAGTCACACAAGTTGTCACACGAGTAATTGCCTGGGTTTTTACATTTTGTCAGGCCAGGTCATCTAGTTAAAAGTAATGGTGATACACTTTTCTAATATAACTGGGGTTATACATCATGTGGAATTAAACGTGCATACTCAGAACTGCACTGTATTTTAAAGGTTTTGACCCTGGAATACACCATGCAGTGTTCATTTGTTGCCTCTACTTTCTTGTGTGTGCGTGGTGTGTTTCTGTGTGTAACACAGAGCTAAGCACTCCTCCGTCGGCGGCAAACTCAGAAAAGCAGAGCCCCATGAACCAGCAGAACAGCCCTCAGACCCAGGTGGCCCAAGCAGGCCTCCAGACCGGCGGAGGCCCCCAGACCCAGCCAGCACCCCCCAACCAGCAGCAGCAGCAGATGCCACAGGCAGCTCTTAACCAGGCCCCAGTACCAGCCCCTCCTGTGCAGATTTACAGCCACGAGAGCAGGTAAGGCCCCATCACTTTAGGCGCCTGACTAGCGCTCTTTCTCTCTCTCTCTCTCTCTCTCTCTCTCTCTGTCTCTCTCTCTGTCTCTCTCTCTGTCTGTGTGTGTGTGTGTGTGTGTGTGTGTGTGTGTGAGATGGAGAGAGATCTTGGGAGAGTGAAAGAAATGTGACACAGAGTGATACAGAGACCAAAGGAAGAGTGCAATTAGCTGTCTGCTGTCCTGTGGAATTTCTTACCCACCCTTTCCCTGAAACCTCTCACTCATTCTTTCACTCATGCCCGACTTTCTCACTCACACTCTCTCTCCATCTCTCTCTCACACCATCTCTCTCTCTATATATCTCTCACTCTCACTCTGTCTTTCTCTGTCTTTCTTCTTTTCTCTCTCTCTCACTCTCGCTCTCACACTCACACTCGCTCTCCTCTCCTCACAATCTCCACTTTGTTGAGTAACATCACTTAACTCTTATGGGGGTCTGAATAATTCAGTGGGCCGCTGCTCCCTAAAAACACCCCCTCCATCTTTTATGGAGGCTGGGGAGCTGTGGTGGTGGTGGTGGTGGCTTTCATCCGCCTCGCCACTGCTGCCAGTCTGCACACATTCTTGCATCGCATCGCATTGCATTGCCTGGCTCCTGCAGACTGTGTCACTACGCTTTCCAATGGAAATCATGTTCCATGAAAGATTTAGCAAGATAACAAAGAGAGAGAAAGAGAGATAGTGTGTCTGTGTGTGTGTGTGTGTGTGCGTGTGTGTGTGTGTGTTTGAGTGAGTGCATGTGTATGCAAGCATATGTGTGTTCAAGCATATGTGTGTGCTTGTGTGTGTGTGTGTGTGTGTGTGTGTCTATGTGTGTGTGTCTTTTTTGTTTTCCTTGCATGCAAAGTCTCACTACCAACAACATTTGGGGAACAGCAAATGAGCCATCAGCAGCCAGAGCTCCACCAAATAAACAAGATGCAATCATCCTGTCACTTTGCATACATTCTCCCTTTGTCTCTCCCATGCACACACACACGTAGGGAACTCTAAGCAAACCAGTCTACACCCCATTAACTCCTTACATGAATTATAATCCCCTCACAGTAAGGCTTAGAGTTGTTTTAAAAGTAGCCACTCTAAAAGTGAAGTGAAATGGCTTTAGCTTGGTAGGGGTTACTGTGTTGTACTACATACGCATGTCATATATAGAGACTTAAGTGCAGCTGGTTTACCTGGCAAACAGAATAGGGAAGGGGTGTGGATGTTGTCATTAGAATGTTAAGTTATTTAGTTGTTATGAATTGTTTACTAATGTGTAATTAAGCAGAAATACACTGCACCCTGTCTTGCTTAGTTATAGATCTGAGGTGAAGGCCCGTCAGGACGTGAAGCCGGACATCCGGCAGCCTCCATTCACGGACTACCGCCAGCCCCCAGTGGATTATCGGCACCCTCCTGTAGCAGACTACCGGCAGCCGCCCACGCTGGATTACCGCCAGCCTCCGCTTATGGACTATCGGCAGCTAGACCCACGGCAGTTTGTCATCCCAGACTACCGGCAACCACAGGTAAGAACGCTCTCCCCTCACGTCACTCTTGCACTCATCCTGGGATCTCCATTCAGTTTGACTCTGCTGACTCTGCTACTGTACATCTGGAGGTTAAAGCTCATAAGTGCAAAAGAGCCGATTCGCTGCGAACCAGTTTGCTACAAGATTCGCTTGCCATCAGATGCACTAGTTCCAGCCTTGTCACTTTGTCACTTTTTCACTTTTCCAGCCAGTAGTGCCCCAATACTTTTTTATATAAGAACACATCTCACTTTGTGTTTCTCTGTTTTTATGCAGCCTTTTTACGGTGGGATCTGTTGTAGTTACTATCTATCCCACGCAGCACATCTGTTTCTTTGCAGGCTCTGGCCTTGTAGGAGTCTCACTCTATTGGGTGGGCTGTTGACCTGCGCTGATGTGCGCGCAGATGCCGTGGCACTTTCACGGCCTCAGCAGATGTAGTGGCTTGACTCAGCAGAGGTTGTTGTTGAACTCAGCCATCGTAGCCACACCTGCCCTTCCATGGCGCAGCTTTATCTTGCCAAAGAACCCCACACTTGTTGACGCACTGCTGTCACACATGCACATACACACTCACTCACACACACACTCACTCACACACACAGCTGTCAGATTGTCTGTGATGGAAGATCAAACATGGGCGTACACACAAGGGTAAACTCCAGAAAAACAGGCCCACAATAAATATGCAGGGTTTGTGTGCCGTGTGCCTGTAGATGCCTGCAGGTAGACTGTTGTGCTGCCTGTCTAAAAATAGACCGTAAATTTGGAGTGAGGAGGGAGAAAGTGAGATAGACCTATAAAACTGCCATATTTGTTTGTGGGTGTTGTGGTCGGAGCAATGCAAGAGTAGGCATATTGGATGGATTCAGGTCATATTTCATACTGTGTGTGTGTTTTGTCTGTGTGTGTGTGTGTGTGTGTGTGTGTGTGTTCTTCGGCAGGACTTTGACTTTTTCACTGTGGAGCTAGAGAAGAGTGCCAAAGGCTTCGGATTCAGCATCCGTGGCGGCCGCGAGTACAAAATGGACCTGTTTGTCCTGCGTCTGGCCGAGGATGGCCCTGCCCTACGCAACGGGAGGATGAGGGTGAGTGTATCACACACACACACACACACACACACACACAAACATGGGTAATCTCACATACTGAAACACACACACACAGTTATAATCTCACACAGAGGAATATCACATCTTAACAAGATTACAGTCTGATGAAAATTATTCATTGTCACAATTTAGGCATCGGAGTCACAAAATGGATAAATTGAACTCAGCAGGCAGCTGAGTATTCTTTTACAAAAATACGTTATCCTGGAACCAAACAAATCTATGAAACTTATTTTTGTTTGCCCTTATTTTCAGCTACTTAGACATCTCTTAAATAGTAAATATAAACAGGCCTCTAAATAAAACTTGGTAAATGAATGTGTCCCTCACAAAACACTACCAAAAAAAGAATGGGCTTCAAGATACTGTAAGAAATACAAGCCTTTCCGCTAAAGAGCTAGACAAATTGCGCTATTGATTGACTGTGTGTGAAGTAGGTTACTTTTTCTGTTGGTTGTTTCCCTTTTGTTGCCAAATTAAATTGGATCCTTTGCTACCATTTCAATATATTTGAATAGCAAAGGCAGTGAATGGACTCAAGCAGTTCACTTCAAAACAAAAATGCCAGTGTCTGTCAGATAAAAAAACAGGTGAGGTTTAAAAATAATTTTGGGGGGATTTGAATCCATTTTTCAACTCTAGCTAAACTCATCTAAATGATCGAGAATTCCTCTTTGTGTGATGTGGGTAGGATGAACACACACACAATGATATGGTCAGACTGCTCAGATATTCTGGATTTTTCTTTTGGAATATTGCCTACAGCTCCAGAAGCTTTTTTTGTACCGTATATTTCCGACTGAACTGACCAAAAGCCAAGGTTCACCTCTGCGAATGCTATCTGCTCAGGCATCCACTTCTTGAAGCTTATCCAACTGCCCATAGTCTAAAGAGATGTCTGAATGCAGCCCCTGGAATAACTATAATTTCTAGTAGTTGTTGTTGTTTTTTTTTTTCACTTTGCAGCCCTAGTGTTATTTTCCAGTGCTTACAGACCTTCATCCCAGCAGCCTCTGGGAACTTATAACAAGTAGCAGTGGGATCTCTCTCTCAAAGGTGATGCCTTATCCTTCACCTTCAGAGAAGCCAAAGTTAAGAAACAAACCTACTCTTTTTGCCTTTTACCATTTTTTAACAAAGAAAACCGAGAGAGAGAGAGAGAGAGAGAGAGAGAGAGAGAGAGAGAGAGAGATTCTTTTTGGTGAGGCCTCAGGCTTGCACGCAAATTTTATTGCAAAGCCTCAACTCCCTGGCAGTATACTCCCTAGCCCCCCCTCTCTCTCTCTCTCTCTCTCTCTCTCTCTCTCTCTCTCTCCATCCTCCTGGTCTGTTACAGTGTTTTCAGTGCTCCTATTTTCGTATTTTTCAGCCGCTCCTCCGTGCCCTTGTCTGAATGCTGCCCCGTGGTGATGGAGCTCAGTGCTCGGGCCACGATGCAGCCCTCTTCAGACATACTCTTTGAGTCTCCCCGGCTCACCATGCACTCAACATTCACATGTGCTCCTGAGATATTTATTTGGACATGTTCAGATATTTATGAAAGCGAGTGAGAGAGAGACAGAGAGGGGTTAAAGAGGGAGTGAAAAAAAAGAGAGAGCACATGATTAAAAAGGCGAAGAGATGGAGATAGGCAGGGGTGGAAGAATGCCCTTCTCTTTTCCTCTCATCTCCACTCGTCTGAGTCACCTTGTCGGTCCAATAAAAGTGCTCTTTCTCTCTCTCTATCCCTTTCCCTCTTTCTCTCTGTCTCTTTTCTTCTTCTCTCTCGCTCTCTCGCTCCCTCTTCCTCTTTATTTGGATGTGCTAATATCGTATGGAGATTGGGTTTAGCTTGCCGTAGACAGCAGTAGAGTAGATAATAGTCTGCTGTCATGGTCGCTGCACTATATCTATAGGACAGATCTTGATGATCTCACAACCCACACTCCAGCATGCACACACACACACACACACACGCACATGCATACGTATTTCTCACAATTTTCGCTATATTCTGTTAAATCTTTTCAAGGCACATCACTACAGAAATGAGACCTTGATAAAATCCTAGCAGTCAGCTTGTACAGCTTGTATAGCTGTGTAGATGCCAATGTTTACACAGCTGGCAACAAAAGTGTGTACCCCTCACAGCAAACATGTCCTCATTGGACCCAAACTGACAATATTTTGAGTGGACACCGTTTTTTGTAATACACGGTCTCAATCCCTATGAGTTTGATATTCACCAGCACTGCACAAGATTCCCCTGGAATCCTCTCTCTTTGTACATCACACTGATCACATCACAGAGCTGGTTGATGTTAGTGGTGCTCAAATCCAAAACCTTAATCTTCAACTTCCTTGGAGGTTTGTTTAAGGCCCATAACCTGCTGTAAAACTGCCATGCAAGACACGCGGCCCAGTTTCCAATGCGATTGTACATGCTGGCTTTGGGGTGCACTTACTTTTTGCTGTCTAGACGTTAATGGCCGTATATTATGTGATTTTCAGAGGACAATAAATCTATACTGCTGTTTAGCGGCACACCCGACTACATTAAGTTGCATCAAAGTTTCATTTCTGCCGTGCTGTTGTCCCATGAGAAGATATAAGAGGACATTTGCACAAATGTGATGGGTGTAGTCACTTTCGTAAGATGCTGTACTGTATATGCACACAAACTCAGACACGTTCCTCTACCGTAGTCCATCTTAAGAGATGGCTGAGAGCTGTACATTTCTTATCTGTAATGAACATGTCTGCGATAATATGGGGGTAAAAGTCCTTGGGGGATATAACTTTGACTCTCCATCCCTCACATTTCTCCCTCTCTTTCTCTCTCTCTCCCTCTCTCTCTCTCTCTCTCTCTCTCTCTCTCTCTCTCTCTCT
>JAGFZM010000335.1:62721-83702 GCA_017657215.1 Limnothrissa miodon | reverse complement strand
AGAGAGAGAGAGAGAGAGAGAGAGAGAGAGAGAGAGAGAGAGAGAGATTTCCTGAAGGTAGGCTATAGATAGCAAAAAACCGTGCCATGAGACCTGAGCTTTGAGAGCTGGTGCCAAGAGATGGCCGTTTCAAGCGCCGGGTAATTGTCACTGGTTACAGTGGTTACTCTGCTCCAAGTGCCCAATTGGCCTGGGTGACGGATAGTGTAGATTGGGGAGGTGAACTCAAGCTGCTGATGCTACCCTCTCAGGGGCACACAGGTCTGACCTATGACCTTGTCACTCCCAGGAGCATGCTGGGAGACTGAGAGAATACCAGAATTGTCCCCATTTTTTGAGATAAGGAGTCCAGTGTAGGCTAGAGAGAGCTAGGACTGTAGAAGCTTTGTGAATTTAGTTCACTTAGTAAACCAGCACACAGTATGAAAGACTCCATCTTGGTGTGTTTGCTTGCTTGACGTGTGCATGCCTGCGTGTTTGGTGGAATGTGAAGGGCGATGAAGTCGCTCACTGATGATGTCACTCCCTCTATGACAGACAATCCCACCCCCTGGGATCCTCCCCCTACAGCCTCCCCAAGCCTGTCGGAAGTAGCAGCGCCCGCCCTGGACAGCGCCCGGACCAATCCATCGCCTCCATCTCACCTGAGCCCGCCCCCGGACCCGCCTCTACTGCTGCCGTCGCCCCTGGAGGCGGCGATGGTCACCGAGCGAGCTCAGAGCCCCTGGGGGGTGGAGGCGGGGGTGTTGGCGGTGATTGGCAGCAGCGGTGGCAGCACAAGGGCCAGTCAGCAGTTAGACGGTGGCAGGACCACCCAGCAGCAGGGAGGCGGAGTGGGTGGGCGGGGGCAGCAGCAGCAGCACCCCCCAGAGGCTAGCGTTGGTACTGTCGGGGAGCCTGTCGAGCCCTTTAAGGCCTCCAAGAGCAGCCGGGCACGATCACAGGAACGCAAGGAGGGGCGCAGCCGAAAAAGGGCCGACTCCACCCCCCGCTCCCCGTCCAGAAGCTCCAGGCCCTGCCACACGGACTCCAGCCTGAACGGAGGTACCCCAGCCTCAGCCCCGGCCCCAGGCACCATCCCCCTCGATGCCCCCCTCAGCCAGCAGAGAGAACCTCTGATGGCGCACAAGGCCCAGCCGCCACGGGAGCCCGAGCGGGGAGGCAAGGAGTGCCGCAGCAGCCACCACACCACCAAGAGCTCTGGCACGTCCGGCCGCAAAGCCACCGTCTCCCCCGGGCCCTGGAAAATCCCTGGCTCGGATAAGCTGCCCAGCACCCTGCGCTCTGGGTCCTCCACTGTGAGCAGATAACACCTCCGTAACGGCACATACACGTAAACACTCAACAAATGTACACCTACACACAAACACACGCACACACACACACACTCGACCCAGGGCCGCATGGTTTTGACCCATTTCAGTATAATGCCCAAACCTGGCATGGCCCGTTGGTATTAGATTAGAATTGCCCCCAGAGTTCCACTGGCTCCCCCACAACTTCTCCTGCCTCCCCCCAGCTCTGACACCCCAAGGGCAGGGGTGGCGGGGCATCTTCATGCACCTCTGGAGAGGACCATATTGTTGTTGTTGTATTGTTGTTATTATTATGATGATGATGATTATTTATACTTTATTTTGATTTATTTTACAAGATATTACACCCACCACCTTAAGAACTGGAAGCATCCACTTAAAAGAAGAGAAAATGAAATAAACAAAAAAAAAAAGAAAAACGTACACAATGTTGAACAAAGGAAGAACTGAAAACCATGGGGGGTGATAGAGGTGAAGGTGGAAGAATGTGTTTGGCATGATGTAGATTCTTTGGTCCACTACTAAGAAACTGTTCTTAACGGCAGCATGTCATGGGAGGTTTCAAATGGGGGGACCCTGTTGCATTCGAAACCACTGACTTCAAAAACCATCCCAGACATGGTTATTGTGTATTCTTTTTTTACATACAGTATATAGAGCAACGGAGTCTATTTTATGAACATGGAGAAAGAATGTTGTTTGCTTGTCCTCAGCGTTTGTGCATTTCAGAGCAAGAGAGAGTGGAAATCTATTGGAGGGAAAAAAGATATTATACACCCAAATATATAGTGTAACACAAAAATATACATCAGTGAAACTCTGCCTTAAAGAAGACTGTATGAACTGAACAAATCTCTAATAAATGACCACTGTTATGTTATAGAAAATAGATATAAAATAACTATATTATGAAATTAAATATGTGGGACATATTTGTACATACTGTCATGTGAAGGAAGAGGGAAGC
This sequence comes from Limnothrissa miodon, assembly GCA_017657215.1. NCBI lineage: Eukaryota > Metazoa > Chordata > Actinopteri > Clupeiformes > Clupeidae > Limnothrissa > Limnothrissa miodon. Next base: position 81,419 of record JAGFZM010000335.1, on the reverse strand, counting down.
CAACTGCCGAGTAAGAATACAGTAGTCAGGTTTTGCTAGGTTTTCTGAGGGAAGGAGAAAAGATGGAATATTCCTGGAATAGTCCCACACGTTGGACTTCTGACCTTCGTGACCATGTCAGGCAAGCACATTGAGTGGACCTCACCATGAGCGTGGTTGCTAAAATGGAGGCCTCAGCTGGTGAGCCGCAATCCCTTTACCAGACTTCGTGAATAAAGCAATCCGTCACGGTGCCGTGGCCTGGAATGTGCGGCGGCAACAAGATCCTCGAAGGGGGGGCCGGAGTGCCTTACCAGGCAGGAAAACAGGTGCTTGCAGCTTTTCCAGCGGGAGCTAAAGGCTAAAGAGACTTGAACATGAAAAAGTAACCGCGTGTGTACACATCCACAGGCTGCTCTTGTCTACATGCAGTCTGTGTATCAGTATCGGTGTCTAAAGCCACAGGTGACATGACGGTGATGTCATACTCAACTCCATTCCCTCCGAGTAAAGTTTTGGTCCCCTACTATGTGGTTTAAAAACCATATCGCCCTCTATTTTAGGATAACAGAAAATTAAAATGAGACCTTGATTCGTACATCACTTAACATTTTACTGTTATGTTTTTATTTGAACTCATCAACTTAGCAGCCCATATTGTTGCTCAGAAGGGGCCATAAAACGGCAAGCGCAAAAGAGCTTGGCTGTCAAGGGGCCGTGATCTGCATTGAAAAACAAGCAGTCAGTGTCCTGAGGGACAGACGCGGTCTCAGAGTGGAACTATCAATCTCTGAGGCAATGATTTGATCCTGAGCAAAATAAGCTGGAGTGTTAGCAATGCATAAATGACAGAGATGGATGAACTGCATCCCAGAGGCTTTTACCCTCTCTCTTTTAGACACCTGTTTAGTATGGTTGACAGTTCTGGTCCTGTGTTGCTGGCCGTAACGCCACTGACACAAATGTGGTGATTTTACATCTGATGCTGTCTCAGAATTGTCACCTGACAGAGCAGTTGTCTTCATCAGTCACACTGTCGAGCATAGCCAGCTATCGCATGGTGAATGTCATCTAGCCATTCCTGTCGTTTGTGATCACTCCTGTGACTAAAAATGGCCAGGCGGTGAGAGGGCATACAAATGTATTGGAGAAAAAGAGAATAGTATGAGACTAAAAGGTGTGAGATCTCTAGGCTGTGTTTTTAATTGTATTTCGACATGGGCATTTGGCCAACTCAGTAGAGTGGAGGACAGATAGGGAGATTAATGTCAAAGCTCTTCAAATTAAATTTTATGGTTGAACAAAATTCACTAGATGATTACACACAGTGTCCCGTAAGGTGCCCTTTTCTAAAGAATAAAACCTCAAAAGCACAAATATTTGAAATGTTTTCTCAAGGCCAAAACATTGAAATTTGGGCTGCATAAAACTTGCATTATAAATTGGCCTATTCCCCATCCCCTCAACACACTATAGGTTGTTGTCTACGTTCTTGGCTCATTCACCTTAAAGTGGAATTGAAAAGTTAAGTTGATAGAAAAATCACCTTTTGACATTTTTTTTTTTTTTTTTTTTTACATTTTTGATTATTTTAATTGAAAGGTTTACACCGTGTCCTTTCCCAAAAAGCAGCATAGAACTGACCGGATGGAAACAAGCTATTGTAGTTTGGCGTCAATCAAGGTGGCCTGTGGCAGTTGGCACTTGGATCCCATGGTTCACCCACCCCCACCCAGCTCGGTATCACTGTGTAGTGTTAGCGGTGTATTTACCCTGTACAGCTGGACCTCTATAAATATGATTCCATCTATTATTGATAGTCACAAAGACTCTAAGTGAGCAACTATTTTTATGAAATGCAACACTATGGATATATTAACTTTTGCAGAAATCTTGTTTACTGTATGATATTCTGGAATACTGTCAAAATAAAATCTTGACACGGTGCAAAGTGTTTGCTGCTTGAATCCAATGTGTTTTGACCTTTGGAGATTCCTCCTGCTGATTCACAAAGGTTAACCATTGCTTAAGGGGTTTCCGTGTGTATTTTCTGACTGAAAGATTTGCTCCTGTATGGTAAAGATTTGTATACATCTGTGCCATCCCCTCTGCTTTTTAGGCAGCCCTTAGTTCTCTTTCCCAGGGAGTTGTTTCTGTTTGGTGTGCTATGTCACTGGGACTTGTTTTTATAAATTATAAATAAGTTTGGCTGATTAATATGTAAACGGAGGAGCTGCTCGTAATTTCCATACGACACTTCTATATCAGTGTATTTTCTCATTTCATTCTAGTCACAGTCTAGATTTTAGGAGCATTATGCGACCATAGATATCTACTTGCATTAGGAAGACTGGTTGCATTCTGGAGTCGTTTTACTCACTGGAAACCACAGGCTAGGTAAGTAGCTGATGACTAACCTAGTCTACAGTAATGCTAGACGGGGGTGCGTTTCCCAAAAGCATCGTTGCTAACCAAGTAAGCAACTTTATTGGTTGCAATGCAATTGCCCATTGCCAACCAACTTAGTTGCTAACTGGTTAGCAACGATGCTTTTGGGAAACGCACCCCTGAACAGGTGTAGTGTTTATCTTTCCCAATCAGTAGTCACTCTTGCTTTCTTTTAACCTTATCGCCACATGAGGGCAGTACAGCAAAATCTCCCAGCTATTAGTTCCTTCCTTCCTACTTCCTCATGTACAAAGAATATCTATAAAGTATAAAGATATCCTTTATTAATTTTCTTTAACATTTCATTTATTTGACACAACCAAAATATATGTACTTGAATCGTATATTCACATATTTCATGTTCATTTAAAGCTAAAAAGCCTACCACTATTATTCATGCTACAGTCAACCACCAGGTGGCGACACCGCCTCACATTTATCCTATTTCCCTGAACTAATCTAAGAAGCAAATCTCAAAGGAATGTGATATATTTGGTTTTGTCTGAAAATACTAGACAAGGCTGTTTTTATAACAGTTGGGCTATGAAGTATTTTGTGTATACCAACACTGTCATCAGATTATTTTAATCCTCTTTAAATCTGGGTGATTCAGGATATTCTCTGGTATTTTTCATGAACATTGTGTGCCGCCATCGGATCTCTATTTAAAATGTAGCCAACTGAAAGACATCACACAGCAATGATCAGTGAGCCCTGAGAATATCATGGCCAAAAAAGAGTAAAAATATATAAATATTAGGATGTGTGCTAAGGATGACACAGTTTCTTGTCTGTTCACACTGTTTATCTTTTAGAGCAGCACTGAGTCATTTCATGCAGTTGTTCCTTTTGAGCTGATTGTTCTATTGGCTGACAGCCAACCCCTTTTCATTGTTTCTTCCGTTTATTTGCGTTTTGTCCATATTCTGACTGAGTGGTTGCCTTGGAAGCAGTTGTTCCTGGAACTGATTTTTCAGCTGGGTGATGGCCAACACCTCATCTGCGAATTTTATCAATATGCCTCTACCACTGTTTTTCTACCCTGCAATGACCTGGGTTTGCACCACGTCATTCATTTCAACCTGACTACTAGATACAAATCCCAAATCAGAAACAGAAAGAATTTGAATGGCAGTTGGATACTGCAGTGGAAGTGCAGTAGGATAACGACAGCAAATTATTGCCGCACTGTACACTAAACAGAAATTGATAGAAGTATCCAAACATCTTCTCAAATCCTCCTAGCTGTTGTTTTTATCACTTTCAGTCAGTTTTATGTCTCTGTTTCACTGGAGGCCTGTATCATTTAACATGAGGGCCATTATACTGTACATCTCCATACACAGCCATTCAACTAGAGAGAGCGAGTCAGCATGCTTGCCCACACTGGCAGTGAGTAACACCCTGTTGTCTGTGAGCTGACTGACTGTCACAGCAGGGATGCAGGGTGCTGTGTTTACTCCACAGGCCTCAGTCACTCTCTCCTACAGTGGTACTGTGTGAATGCTGAGTAGATCTACGGGAGACTCATATCCAACACTACAGCCTCCAGCTCCTGTGGTGGACGTTCAGTCATAAGGTAAGCCCACACTTGGTTCTCCATATTTATTGGACTTTAAAGGGCTCATAGAATGCAAAACCACATTTACCTTGTTATTGTTGAATTTAGGTAGCTTAAGGTATCCAATGGACCATACCAAAACACAGTCTCCCGCAATCAAAGATCGCTTGGAATCGTCTCTGGTCCAGAGACCTGTTGCCAGAACAATTTCTGATGGTCAAAAAATGTGTTCTGTGATAACTTTAACTACTGTAGGAGCTCCAGCCTCATGGAATATAAAGCAAAACTCTGAAGAGACAATATAGTTTACATCTGGAGATATGGTGGTTTGCTGTATGTCTGGAGGCTAGTATTTAACTAATTAAATGCATGTTCTTTGTTTTAATTTGTAACGCACATTGAATAACCAACGTGTATTAATTGCACTTTGCAAATAAATTGCCTTGCCTATACCAAGAATAGGTTTTGTGTTTGGTCAAGTTGGGCTTATTTTAAATCAGCCTTTGCCCCATCAATCAAATGCCCACAGGTTACATTACAGTGATGGATGATGGGTGGGTGTGTATGCTCTATTACTAAGAAGTGCTCATCCTCTTGCAAAGAAGTGGATCAAACAGGCTGACATGGATTGTAACCTAATCCATACTGATGGGAAGATGGGTTTCATTTTGGCGCCGGGTGCCTGGAGAGCTCTTGAGACTGGCAGCCTTGCCCTTTGTGTTTGCTCACCAGAACAAATGAGGCCTGCTCTGTGATCTGCATGCTATGATCATTTCTCACCAAGCCCAAAAGGTCATCACAGACGGCCTTCAGTCATTGCGGCCGTTTCACTTGGCATGCACTGTGAAGGCTGTTAGCACCTCGCCTCTCATAAGTCTTGGTTAACACTTGGCACTCACTCACACCTGATGGGATTTAATTTTCATAGCTGTGTTCAAAAGATCGATCCTGATGTAGACAAGGGAGGGAGACATCTGACTTATTATCCAGATCTGTTCAGAGGCTGCCATTGGAGGGTTGTACAAGCGAGTTGTGGTCATTCCTTTTTGGAGAGGGATTGGCGGGAAATCTTTTGTGTTATCTCCGGCCCAAGGCCTGCATCCAGGAAGGGATCAAGTTAGAGCCCCATCCTCACTGTTCCTGTTATCTGCAATCATCGGAGCTTACCTTGTTTGTTCTGGCTCCCCGTGTAGTGCCTCTGTGGGTGTGTGTCTGTCTTTTTTTCTGTGTGTGTGTGTGAGGGTGTTTTGGTGCCAAGTATTGAACAAACATTTGTCCTGTGCTGCAGTGATCACATAGCTGGGTACAGTTGATGTTCAAAAAACTAAAAGAAAGAACAAAAGTCAAAATAAATGAATACTAGGAAAATACAAAGAAAATATCTAAAAGGGAACTCCTTTTAGGTTAGGGTGTACGTATTTGTTAACAAACTGTTACTTTGTATGTTTACTTTTTCATAAATTACATACACTCTTGGGTTCTGACACTGTGCATGTAAAATATTACTCAATTACACATCATAAGGAATTGGTAGTTGTAGTCAAAAGCCAAAGGAACATATACAAAACACTTGCAGCATATGAATACACAATGGATGGATATAGTAAAACATGTGACCGCTATATGGCAAAGGCATAGCTGATAAAGCCATTTTTTCTTATGTGGTTAAAGGCCTTCCAAGCAATCTAATGAGTGTGACTTTATATTCAGCCGTATGGCCATGGAATCCTTGCTACAACCACCTTTTTGGTGCATGCATACTATATTTCGAAAGTCAAGATTTTTTAAATGTTGATTCATTTAACAGAAGTAATTTGTCATATTTAAGATTTATCTGTCTTTTCACAAATGCTTGACCGTTTCTGATTGAGTTGTTGATGTTTGGGAGGCCAGAATAAAAGAAATAAGAAAAGACAGTTAGTTCCCGTCTAAAGGATTCCATCTGTGCTACCATGCAAAACAACTGTAATATGGGATGAAAAGTCATATTTCTTGTTTACAGATTTTCCACATCCATGGGATTATCTCAAAAATGTGTTTGTTTGAAGTATTTTCAGATCTGTGGTCTTTCGCTTGTGATGCCAAAATAGAAGCTACTGTAGCCTCCCAAATATCAGAGAAATGTTAGAACTGGCACTTCTGCTGCCAGATGCACTAAGAGTGAACTTTTACTCTTTCAAAATAAATACCTACTCCTCAAACACATCACCACAATGTAAGAAATAATCAATTTCTGGTGATATTTGTGTTTGCATTCGAATGGAATCATAAGTTAAATTGACCAAAGAATGTTTTTAACCCAGTCAGGCACTATCAGATAGACTTAATTCAACAATCAGGTGGAACCAGGGTGGAACAGCATTTTGTTATCTACAGTACACTGTTACTAGCCTGGGAATGACACCCAAAATAATGCAAACATAACCTCCCATATTAATTTGAGTATAACTCGAATGAAATTTGAATCGAAGTTTAACCACAACACTAGTTTTACTGAAAAGAAAGCAAACACATTGCTCATAGACTCTTGGTTTAGCAATAGTTTTGACTGTTACTCAGTTTTTCTGGAAAATGTGTCTGTAATTTAGCAATAGAAAGTAATGCAGTTGCCTTGATTGAATCATATAGAGGTCATCCAATGCATAAAAAATACAGTATATATTTTGGGAGGCTACTATCCAAATGCTAAAGAAACAGTTGGGATTGATTTGTGGGATTTTAGCTGCATACCTAATTAGGGGTGGGCGATATAGTCTAAAAATTATATTGCGATATATTTTGAACCATAGACGGTAGATGATATATATCACGGTATACTTTGGTATGTAACTTATAGCAAGTAAACAACAATAAAGTCAATATGTACAACAGTTGTTTAGTCATCGTTAGGAGGAGTTTATATTGGACTCTCAAATTCACACAGAAGTAAACTGGTAAGCTGCATTTGTGTCAGGCAGTAGCTGTTCAATTTATTGGCTCTTACACAGTTTCGTTGTAAGAATGAAAAGGTGCTATCAATAAGGTGAAGCTACAGGTCAACATTTTTTCACATGGTTGTGGAGACGCAATGAGCCTATCACGGTATGCCGATATGACCCAAAATCTCTATCATTGGCCAAATTCATATTGCATATGGTATATATCGTCTATATTGCCCACCCCTATACCTAATGAGCTCCAGGCCAATGCCAGGTGAATAGGATAAAAAAAATTACAATATACAGTAGGCTATACAAAACATGCCCAGATACATGTTCACATCTAGACATGTGTATATATATGATTATTAATAGGCGTGTGCCTAAAAATATGAACATTTCAAATATGGAGACAATGGATGCTCATACTTTCTATGGATGCTCATACTTTCTATGATAATGAGTAGTACTGTAAAGCAATGATAGGCCTAACATTTCACTCTAATAGACTATTTCCTAAATGCTAATCAATGAGGCTTTAAAACATTTAGGTTTAGCCTATTTTAAAGATTATCTACTCAGAATGTGTAATTTGTTTTATGAGCCCACAATATATCTTTTGGAAAATCTTAACTTTTTAATTTCTGGAAAAAAAAAGATTACATACACTGGAAATTGCATGTAGGATTTTCACTCTGGCCTATTCTATCAACCTATTCCACTCAGACTGGATAAACAGTGTGATATTATAGGCATTACATAGGCGTATACCATAACTGGACCATGAAATAGGTTTTATCTTATAATAAATGCGCAGGCCTAAGGCGTGTCTCTCAGACTGGCGTGGAGAAACTTCCCGCCCCGTTCTATCCACACCAGCCTGTTCTACGGCCCTCCTGCCAGCATTCCGGGGAGGGCCCAACGTGCGTCGGGTTGTCTGGGTGGGACAGAGAAAGTCCAAGGCAGCAACACGCAAATCATCGCGTCGGGAAACGGTAGCCTTGCGAGTTAGGGGGGCAGCACAAGCTTGCATCCGAGTGACAGACACGCGCCACTGCCAGAGCACCGCGGCGAAATACAGTGAAAGTTGCACATTGGGTGTTGCTGTCTCACCCCAGGAACAAGGTAAGTTATAGTTTATATTCCCCATTTATTCATTGTCATTCAAACCATCGTTTATCGACAGAGACTGGATTGTAATATAAAGTCTCACGGGTGGAGGAAACATCCATAATTCGCAGTGTTCGCTAACGAGCCGGACGCGTTCTTGTCAATGTGTAGTTCACTAGCAGACATAAGGCTTTCGGTATTTATTTTTCCACTTTCCATTCTAACCGTTATTTTTAGATGCGCAGCGATTCGGTAAAATGCTTCGCGCTGTCAGTAAGGATGGCTGCCGTTGCTGCTTGCCTCGGTCTGTAAAAATCACGGATAGCCTACATCGAGTAGCCTATGCTTTTCGTTTGTTTATATTCTGTTGCAATTGTAACGTTATGTTTGTCGCGAGCTTTTAGGCCTACATTTGTACAGTCCACATGCTGCGCTCAGTGAATGGATAGGAGATCTTTAGAAGAACCGTTATCAACCGGCTGGCTATGGTAAGGACTGTCGTAGCTCCGTGCGTCTAGTGCATAATCTTGTATGTTGTGTTCGTTGATGTACAAGCCAACGTTACAGTAGCAGTATTGACATGTTTGAGTTTTCCAATGGAACTCGGCATCAATGAATTAAACTAACTTCAGCGGTGGTTTAAAATATTTCACCACATGTCGAGTTCAAACACGTGTGGACTGCGTCACAAAATAACCACCGTAGGCAGAGTTACAGTTAATGACCTCAGAATTCGTAAGCAATTTATGTACCTACCTATCATACTCGTGATGTGTAGGCTGGAAGGGATTGAAAGGTCAAGCCAAGTTTGAAAAAAAACAAAAAAAATAGAATGATAGATTGGCATGTTGTATGCAACTGGACTTCATGGAGCGAAAGTCGTTAAAATGACTATTTCCCCTTTTACATTACGGTTATTTAACTTAAAGAAAATGAAAAAGGCTGTTATATATGATCAAACACGGTTGAATGTCTTGGAAGAAGATGAGCGCTAACGTCCTGCATGCGTGCGTGATATGAGGTATATTCGTGTGAAGTTAAAGCATGTTCAGGAAACATTTCAGTAAATAGTAAATTGGCAGCCATAAAACAGGCAAACGAACATGACTCGCCACAAATGTGGAAGCGTGTGCCTCCCAAAAGGCCAGCGTCTGGTCCAGGACTAAAACTCAGGACACCTGTAGGAAACCTTAAATATTCACAAATTTCAATACTTTTGGTTTATTACAATATGATATATTAAGGCAATGGCCAACCGAGTCTTTTTTAGTGATTGTTGAATTTTTGTTGAAGGGAGAGAATTGCTTGTCATCATAACCTGTCAACTTTTTTTGTGTCAGTTTTGGACAAAAGGAGCGTTGACCCACTGTACATCCTGTTAAACCTTCGCAAGTAGCCTACGTAGTCCTACGTTTTCTTTATGGCTAGTGTCCATTGTACATAGCGAACACTTTCCATGTTGAGTGAGATGCGATGAAAACGAGATTTGCTAGAGCACGAGCGTTTGCTCGCTCTCGTACAGACCCGATAGTGCTTGGTAGGTCATACAGATATGGAAACCCACTTTAATCTTCTTCATTAGAGGGTGGTCGGTGTATTAAAATAGGTTGTTACAAGCCATCAGTTGTCATCTGTTCTGAGATTTGGGACGGGAGTAATAGGGAATGGCATGTCTTGCGGTGCTTTCTAAATCTAGATTTCACAAATAGCTATAATTATCATGAGGGTTCTATCTATATTTAGTTCAAGAAATTACAGAAGACCTCAAAGATAGTGTGATGATGTAATATTCATGCCCTAACCCATTCATTCTTGTCTGTTAGCCAGCCCTTCGAATTTCTGCTAGTGAAATTAGAAATGTGGAAATAGGACTATCCATCTGTTTTCTGAATATGGTAAATGAGCAATCTTAGGCTTGTGTCTTGTGTGTGTTATTGGAACAGACCAATGGTTTAGATGAGTGGTGAGGGCTTCAGGCATGAGCTGGGTTTCCACTTCACATTTCATATCCGCGTCAACAAAAATTAGTCTCAAAATAGATGGTATGATTCCAATCATGTGCCTATCTATATGTCTACTCTCTCTCTCTCTCTCTCTCTCTTATGCTGTATCTCTTCCCATTTCAGTCAGTGACATGGACAGTCTGCTTGCTGTGGCTTGAAAATAGTTTTTATAGGCAACTCTGGTACATTAAGCTCCATAGTGTCTTGGCTCAAATCAAGCCAAGATGCATTAGGATTTGCTGTGCTGCAGAAACAACTCTGAATTAATTGTTATACTTTTCCAGAACTGTTGGGACAGGTTTGGTTTTTAATCTCAAGCATCAAGATTATGAATCACTACAGTCCAACCCAGCACTTCCTGTGTTTGGAAATGGTGTGGGAAATGGTGTGCCCTCCACTATATGGGCACACCACACCATCAAAGAGCCATTTAATTTCTTTTGAATTATTAGTTGCTGCCAGCAAGTGAGATAAGAATGATGTTTGTGTCGCCACTTCTGAATAAAAGAGGGAGAGAGAGAGGATTGTTGGCAAGTATCCAGGGACTCACTCTGACACACCTGCCCAGAGTGTAAAACAAGAGCCAGTTGGTGTAGACTAGCGAACTGGCCTTGTTGTCATGGGGATTGATCGACAAGCTTTTATTAGGCAATAAAATGCCTTGTGATGTGCAAGGTCTTTTCTTTCTCTCAGGTGCTCTACAGTTGCCCCACACCAATTTAGAAGCTGAGCTCCTTCAGAGAATGTTAGGTATCTCAAACAGGCACATTCTAAACAATTTTCTGCAGTGTAACTTGTGTAAATTCTCCTGGAAATTGCAGCAATTGCTGTATATTTGCTACAACTCCCTCCCAAGAGGGAAAACAAATGTGTTGATTAAGTTGATAAACAGATGATCCCCTTGTGCTGTGGGTGAGTTAGGAAACCTCATTTGAAGTGCTCCTAATAAAATTGTGACCATTTCTGACAAGCAGAAGAGGAGAGTTTGAGGCCACTGCCAGACAAAACTCCTTGTTTGGATTTATGGTTTTACTGTCTTCATTTGGTTTTCACAGTAACACTTCTAATCATAGGCATTTTTACAGAAATGGCAGATTTTTTCTTTAAAAAAGAAAAAAGAACAAACCATGATGTTCCTTGCACCTGACTCTCATTCTTCACAGAAGGTGCCAGAAACACAAGCGCAGCAGCAGGTGTAACCTGTAGGCATTATGGGCAGTATTAATGAGTTGGTGCAGTGAGAGCTGGGGCAGATCAAGGAAACTGGGAAGCAGGATAAATCACTGGAGTATAGTAGAGGGAGGTTATGCTAACAAGGAATAGGCCTAGGTGACACCAGGGAGTTTACAGCCATGCTTAAGTGGAACATTACATTGGTTTTCTATTATGTAACACTTCTGATCAGTTACTTGATTCACTCATGTGCCTTGTTGATGAAACAGTGGGCAGTCGTTAAATGCTGACTTCTGTTAGAATAGTTTTTTTTTTTTCAGAAGGTGCACTCCACTGTTAAGATTTCAATGGAAAATAAAGTTTTAAAGAAGGCAAGACAAGACACAAGCATACCAAAGTTGGTGCAGTAATTTATTCATAAAGGATGCTTCTTTCAGCAGCAAGGTTCAAGATGAAGAGATTTAATTTTAGGTACAAGTTTTGTGCTTCCTTTCCAGTTCATTATCTGTCAAGTTTTGGAGTCCACTGTTTTTACCATGTCACTATTTAGCAATAGAACAGCGGTTCTACGTAAATATTCTTTGGGTAGATGTGCACCTTCTGTAATATGTTGGAACCTTAGATTTAGGAACCTAATCTTAACTTGAAAGAGAAAAATGTTTGGAGCAGAGTTCCTATGTAAAGATGTTTGTTTAAAACAAAGAGCCATATAACATGAGTAGGGGGTAAATGAGTTAGGATTCCCCACTATAAACATTTTGGCCACCAACCAATGACCATATATTAAAACCTGTAAAGAATTACCCTGTCAGATAAGGTCAGGGTTAAGGTCCTTGAGGAGCCCATTATGTAAAAGGAAAATGCATAGATTGCAGTGACATTGTATGCCAGTCTGTTAACAGCATTCCTATGGGTAATTGGCGAGATTTAGTGCCTCCTGGAAAAGACCTTCCTCCCCAACAGCAGCCCCATTCTGATCACCACTGGTTAGTGGAAAGCGATGAGAGCCTGGGGTCATGGATTTATGAGAGATTAGAGATGGAGCCATATTTAGTCAGGATGAAGGTCACCCTTTGGTATGAGTGCTGCCAGGTCATTCAGATCAAAACTTTGATTGGTTGCTTTCCAGCTTCTTATTTGAGTAACACTGACCTTCCAGTGCATCAAGGGCGTAGCTGTGCCCATTGTACTTGGCACATAGCAGATAAGTATGTTAGGCACTTTTTTTTTTTTTAACAAATCATCATTGTAGGTCGTACATGGATGGATATACTATAGTCTAAATATTTAATGTGGAGCTTGTTTAACAAGAATTAATTTTTGAAACTTTGTGGAAAATATCAACACTGGTTAACATATTAGGACTGCACATTCATTCTGACTATTGACATACTGTAGGCCTGCTGATACCAGATTACTTTTGCTTACCTGATCTCTGATTATCTACTTGTCCTTTCAGATTGGTGGCTTAAACACTTTACTTTTGTGTTATAAGTGTCAGAAGTGTGCTCTGATAATGCCACATGGTTCCAGTAGTGTCGGTCTGCCTACACATTGCCATGTGTGGTCCCCTGATAGGGGTCACATTAACTTCTTCAGCCACTTTCTGGTCACTTGTAGTATAAATTTCTAAATGTATGTCAGACGACAATTAATCAGACCTTCCGCTACCACAATACACATCAATGCAGACACGCACACACACAACCTTTAACACCTCGCACACCGACAATCAGTTATTGTTGCTTCCTTTGACACCGTAATTCAATCAAAGATATCTCCGCTGAGATGCAATACACAAGTTTCAGACAAAGGAAGAACTCTTGTAAGATGGTCAAAGGGGGACAACAGAAATGTATTTAAACTGACTGTTTGCATTTGTATGTTGAGTTTGTGCGGTGGCAGTCTAACTCACACACTGTATCAGGCTCCCGGATTTGTTACAATAAACCTTGAGCAATTTTGTCTTTGCCACTACTCATGTTGAGTCGTCTCTGTTAGTTTGTTGGAGTTTATTTTTGGATGACACACTTACTCTACAAATATTAAAACATATAGCAAACACTTTAAGAGACTGAACTGGGTGCTGCTGTAACATATCCCCGCCAACCTAGTCAGACAAGATGACACACACACAAAAATGTTCAGGCTAAAAAGAAAAAAGATACATTATTTACCTCTTATGTGCCAATGTCATACTGTCATCCAAATAATATTCCAGTAGAGCCAAATATTCATTGCACTTTTGGATCACACTTGCAGATACTTGCAAACAGTTGTAAATAGACTCCTGCAGATATAATTCATATTAGTAATTGCATTGAATTGCATTTGCCTGCCTATTTATACACCCCAGTTAATTTGAACAAAGATGGTTTGGAACACTGATTTGAATTTTGCTGACATTCGTTTTACCAGCACTGTGAACAATTAGCTATGCAAGCTCATTAAGGATACCCACATGGGATTTACATCTATAAACAAACCTTACTAGCTAGGACTGACTGTAACTTAAACCTAACAAAACTCCTACTACTTTCTCTTTCAGTTTGGAGCCTATAGAATTGTAACAACTGTGTTTTGACCACTATTGGCTGGTTTCTGTTTGTTATAGACAATAAAGATGTATAGTTAGGAACTTTCTTAGGAGCATCTGGCAGGTGCATGTAGGTCAAGTAGGTGTCACCTCAATGCCAAGATACCCATTAAATAGCGCTAATAAAATCAGATCCTTTAGTGTCTGCAATGGGCACTAAGCCTGCCTGAGTTTTTGACTTTTTAAAGGCATTCAGGTTGGCTGTATTTCTTATGCCATTTTCATTGCATCTGTGTGTGAGGACAGAGAGAGTTCAGAGATCTTTCAATGATGATTTTTACACTTTGCTAGTGTGATAAAAAAACACATCATCAATACATATAAAATTACACATCCCCATAATATACAAACATATTTAGGGTGTGAATTTGGTGACATTTGTATGCCAGTCTGCTGTTGATATCTGTTATACATGAGGGGAAGCCACTGCTTTCTCATTCGATCTTTCCAGAGACTATAGACGGGTAAAAAAAGAGAGTTCCTTTTTCGACTTCCCGCTAACCCCAACACATGTCAACTCACCCCAGCCATGAGCTTGTGTGGGCGTAGGTATCTTTTTGTGCTTATTCCAGTGGCTAACTTACAACTTCCTCTTCAAACTGCTGTCTGCTAAGTCTGATGCAAATGACCGTGTCAGAGGCTTCCCACGCACCCACACATTGAATGATACATTAGAGCCCTTATTCCCCATGGTTCTCCTTCAGCTCCTCCTCTGACTTCATGACTTCTCTTCTGCTACCTGTCTGTCTGACCTGATGATGGAAAGAGCCTCTCAAGAGGAAAAGATCCAACCCTTCACAGACTTGTTGAATGAATGCAGCCCCCTCCACCTCCACTATCCGCCTTCTTGAATTTCCCCTTGGGGATCAATAAAGTATCTATCTATCTATCTATCTATCTATCTACCTATCTTATCCTGTTAGTATTGTTTGTGGCAGGTATAATCAGTCTGGCATAATTATGGTCTCAATCTCTTTCCTCTGCCCTTGTGTGTACTGTATGTGTGTATGTGCGTGTGTGACAGGAAGAAAAAAGTCAATATTGCATGATTTGCCTCATGTCGATTGACCAATTCCACCAAAGCCTGTCAGTTGTTTCTAGGCTATACATCAGTTATACATTAGTCAGTACGCAAGACGAGTGCAGAAGAAAAGGGAGGTCAGGAGGAGACAGAAGTATACAAGAGTGGACAACTGACATGGTCAGTCAGCCTTGATAGGTAAACACATTCACTCTGTCTGACAGAAAGATCAAGAGCGAGCAGAAGAGAGAGGAGTCCTGACATCCTTAATCTAACATGGCTTTGTAGACATCCAAATCTGATTGCATCCTCCTTTTCCATAAAGAAAAAAAAAACAGTAGCTCATTACGTCACTGTAATCCATCCCTCCTCCACAAAACCCAAAAGAAGACCCTGCACACCAACCTCCAGCTACAGCTTGCCATTCTGTTCTAGTGTTAGTCATAATAGTTTATGACTAACAGAGGGCCTAGTTGTAAATACCCCAAAAGCACCACTGGTTTGAAATGGATTGATTTTGAGATGGATATTCCTTTGGCCAATGTGTTTACAATGAGCTAGCTGACTCTGACTCTCATCTGTTAGGATATGTAAGCACCCTGGTGTCTTGCCCTTTGAGGTGGGCTGTTGTTTAGCCCAATATTAACTCTTAACTGGGCCAGTCATTAGTTCAAACATCAGGTTTGGCCCCCAATATAAACAGGGTTATTGTAGTCTTACAGAAACACCTGTCTATCTGAAGGCTGCTAAGGTCCTTCCATTCTCGTGAATGGAAATGAGACTAGCAAATCACTGCGTGCTCTACATGTTCCGTGTCACTTGTTCACTCCCACTGTCCGCCTGTCTCGCTCACTTCTCTCGGAGAGATTGCCTGCTTGTAATCCATCTGCCTTCTCAATACTTGATTAATGTAATCAATCTGCTGCAGAGAAGCCACGGCCACACTGCGCTCTCTCACCACTTCCTTAATCCAGCCTAGTAGAATGCTATTGGCTGTTGCTGTCATTCAAGTAATCAAGGAAGTTTTATGGGTGTAAAAAATGCTGTGAAATTACGTATGTTGTGAGTCTATTCTACATAAAAAAGAGGGGTGGGGGTATAGAATGAGGCAAAATAAATTGGTGGGGGGATGACGTAGGGCTGCATAGAGATGGGGGGGGGGGCTATATGAAGGTTATGAATTGTGATAATCGAGTTGAAGCGCATAGGAGGGCGTGTCCTATATAGTTTTAGTGTGTTTCTAAACAATTATGGGATTATTTGACTGTGAAACCGATAAATCAATGTGATTCCATGTGGAGATGAGGCTCAAAGGAAAGGCCGTGGCAGGGTTAAACAGCAATGCTATGAGACAGGTTGCTCGTGGATCAGGGAGTGGTAGCAAGCAAGCCATGTTTGTGGCGGATTTCACTGTAATCACCGCCTCACTCCCTACACTCCAATTACTTTCAGCACAAAGTGCCGAAGTCAGAACGGATCGTGCGTGGTTAGGTAATGCTAACCCTTCCTCTAATCCCAGAATAAGGGTTTTATCTGAAATTGTGGGTCAGCTGTGCTAATTGCAGACAACTAGGTTTCTATGGTACAGTAAATAACGGATGAGTTGGTGTATTTTGACTGGATGCATTTTAAAGGATGATTTCATCATTAACTGATGCAAGTAGGATATATCCTATTGGTAGTTGACAGTAGGTCATTTGAAAAGTATAAACAATACTATATATACATATATATACACAATATGGATGTAGAAATCATACATTTTACTTCCAACATCCAACAAACCTATTCACATTTTTTGCTAGAAATAGTTTCACGTTGATGTTGAAAAGTAAATTTAAGTTTTTGAAACCTGCAGGAACCTTGAGTCCATCCTTTGCCTTTGGTTAACAGTACTCAGTGTGTAGCCTACCCAGCACAAGTGTCATTGCCTTAAACACAATATAATTTATCAAGACTAATGATCATATACTATAGGTAACTTTTTGAACAATATTGTTGACATTTGTTTCTGGCAAACTTAAAGTCAGTAGGCAAATTATCGCGACCATCCAATGAGAACACATGAGACTGCTTATTGTGGTTGCTGGGCAACACTGCTCTAAAGGTTACTCATCACCTTTAGGGAGTGACCTGATAAAGACACTGCATTGACGCACTGTGTGTGTGTGTGTGTGTAACCTATTTAGATTTCATAGTGGGTCTGCTTGAAAACCATGCATATGCTTTGCAGGTTTTTTTTGTTTTGTTTGGAAGTGAGAGTTGCCAGGGCTGGCGCTGACATGTTGTGAAGGCAAGCTCATTAAGGCTCATTCTCGTCACAGTTTTCTATCTCTCTCTGTTTCTTTCCTGCTCTTTCTGCATCTCTCGGTTTAATAAAGCTCATTAGTGTAGAACGCTAGCATTAGCTCGCAGCCTGGGCAAGCTTTAAAAACAGATCATTACTGCAGGCCTTGATGATGGAGCAAAGCCTCTGTTCTGCAGGGAACAATCAGGAATGCACTTCACTTGTGCAACCACACTCTCTCTCCCTCACACACACACACACACACACACACATAGACAGTTTTGTGTGTCACTTCATGCATGTCCAGTATGCATGTCACGCATCAAGGCACATGCATGCTAGCTTTTATGTGTGTGTGTGTGTGGGGGGGGTGTTTGCGGAAATGGCGTCACTCATGTGTGTATTGGTCCATGCATATGCATGTTGACTGCATGCATTGTGCACCGAGTGAAGATGGCATGCAGTCAAAGCAGCACAAAGAGGACTTGAGTGGTCGGGAGTCTTACATTTGTGTGCATGCGTGGTAATGAGTACTAGACACTCGCTCCTGATTGGGTGGCAGGGCTCTGACTCCTCATCTGTTCGGGGTTGTGCATTAATTGGGCCGGTAAAGGGCAGCTGTGTAGAACCTGACCCTTGCGCTGATAGGCTACGACACCGGCCCGGAGCGCGCTGGGGATTGACACTCAACACTCAACGCCCCAGCTCTCCCAGTCACTGCCCGCCACTGTAATTACAGAATCAGCCACAACGCTTCCAGAATGTAATTCCATACTGTACTACACACACACACACACATACACACAAACGAGAGAGGACGAAAGCAAACGTGGGCGCGCATACTTGTGAATACAGAGAGGTGGACACACATACACAACAGTACTTGCATAGTAATTTGCATGGAGAATCAATATACTTAGAAATACACGCACCCACAAACATGCAAGCATGTGTGCTATGAACTCCAACATGATTTTGTCACGTACTGACTGCGATTGAAAACACAGACACACACACACACAGAATGAGAAATAGCTAGAGAATTCATTTTGTCATAATACTTAATAGCTTAAACCCAACATCACATTATTTTAATCTCTTTTTAACACATTGTGTCCAAAAGCAGTTAGCTGAAAGGCATATGCTGAGCTTCACTGCAAATGAACTCTTGAAACAACTGGCAGGTGGGGTGTGTGTGGGCGGGTGGTGTGGTTAGGGCGTGGGGGGTGTTGGATGAGGGCTCAATGGGTCCCATTTTATACAGCGCCTGTAATTTACTCTAATTAAATTAGCAATTAAGACACCCACACAGGCAATGCAGCAGAGAGATCAAAAATAAATAACCTGAAACAGAGCCTTGTGTGTGTGAGTGTGTGTGTGTTAGTTTGTGAGTGTGTGTCACCAGCTAGTGCCTCCCAGAGCTCCACTGCAGATTTATTTATCTATTTCCTTTGGCATAATGCTTTGTATAGTGTTCCCTTTTTCACTCTCTATTCAGTCTGTTGGTGTATAAGGCACCGGAAAAAGGAGGAAGGTTTGCTGGAACTGACCTACATAAGAGTGCATAGGGAGTGGAGGGCTGAGACTAGAGCTGCATTTTGA
>JAGFZM010000335.1:50221-60221 GCA_017657215.1 Limnothrissa miodon | reverse complement strand
CCCATAATGCGACCCATATATGCTGTGGTATGGTGCGGCAACGACGCGGTGCGGGAACAGTGCAGCCACTATACACATTAACCTCATTTTAACACTTTTAATGAAAAATGCAATGTGCATATGTGCATATTTTAGCCAATAAACATCTGCATCTGCATGTGAAACGGCCAATGTTGACAGGTGACTTGAACAGTGCACTACTTCCTGGCAATCCCTCAGCCAGGCCACAAACTAGGCACCAGGTCCATATAAGGCGACACTGCATGACTATGGACCAATAAATCCCTGCACCTCACGTCAAGCACGGTCAGCTTTACACTTATACTTCCAAATACATACACTTTCAAACTTCCCTGAATTCTGTGTCTGTTCTCCTGCCTTCCCAATACTGGCTTCCTAGCATATCTGGCCTCCTCATCATGAAATGCACCAGCCCCTAAATAGGCTGGCTAGTTAGCCAATTAAGGTGAAATTGGACTGAACCATTACAGAGGGGTGGTGTTCCAAACCAATGTCCCACAGTTAAAACCCGACAGTGCAAACATGCATTCACTTCCAACACTGCTTTTCACTAATAGACGTTTTGAACACAAGGCGAGACAGAAACATTGTCAACATACACACACCATAGACACACCACACAAAATCAGAAGACAACAATGACAGAGAAAAGCTAAATGTTTTTGTGTGTGAAGTGAAAAGAGGGACATCCTTTTCACACTGCAGTACACATTAACTTATCACCAGTACTGTATACTGACATTGTTATTATACAGCATGTATGATAATGTGCTATGCAGCCAAGATAAACTTGAACTATTATTACAGTCCTTCATCATTATCAATGTTGATATGTTGTCTTCAGTAAAACACCTCAAACGTAGCAAGTTGTCAAGTTGTAGGCATCAAAGATTCTAGTGCTGTCCAAAGATTCTAGAGTGCACTCTAGAATCTTTGGTGCTGTCCACCAGAAGGCAGTGTATGAGTCCGTTACTATGGTTACATGAACATCAAATTCAGTAGGCCAGTAAGATCAGTATTCTGGGTAAACGGTTTTAAAAAGATCCTGAATAATAGCCTACATGTGTGGAAGAGTATTGGAAGTGCATACCGGAATATTACTAAACACATATGTTATTATATTCCGGTTAGATCAACGCCGCCTACAAAGTTGTATCATGCCATCATTCCATTTTAAACTGGAATATGCCCTGCATTTACAATGAGTTCAGGGTCAATAGACTATACACGGACTAAAGGTTTAGTATGCAGCTGTTAAAATTATTGAGCTATTCAGTGTTGGAATGAAAGAATACAGAATTAACTGAAGTCGGGACGCAATACGACCACGCAGTTCACATTCCAATAGAAAGAGTTTGCATGATCTTACTACAGAAGCAAGGCTGACCAAGAATAGCCTTGCTAATGAGCTCGAGATAAACAAATAAAAAAAAAGAAAACGTTAGGAGAAACTATGGCACGCGAAAGATAATTTGATATTAGGCTAAATTATGGATATGATACGAAAGTCATTTTGCTGGTCTGCTGCTCAAAGTGAAAGCATTCTTTAGGCCTACTTCAGAGACGGGCAGCTCTGCGCTTCTGAAAGATGTGCTCGCGAAGCTCCAACCGGAGAGCAAGTCCCAAACTAGCCATAGCGTTGTAATTGATGCAACAATAAAAAAATCATATGTATCCTAACGCAGATTCTGCCTACCGGCAATAAATAAAGGCCTGCGTAAAATTGATAAGGCCTGGGCTTTGGGTAGCCTATTCTAAGTAAATAAAAGCCCGGTCCATATAATTTCAGGGAATACTGTAACATTAGGCAAGCTATTTCTGAGATTCACTCACTTCAGTCTTGGACATATGAGATAATAGACATAAAAACAAATACATGGAAACAATATTAGCATAGGCCTACCTGAACTAAAGACACTGTAGCCTCCTTGATACAGGAGTAGGTATGATACAAGACTGCTGCATCCATTCCAACAACTTCTAACCCGGTTGCATTTTACATTACTTGCATTTTACTCATAAATGTTACTCTTGCGTTATGCATTTTCGGCGGGTTTTCTTTTTCAGTATTGTTACAGCTTATAAACAATTATGCGCACGCGTGGCTCATTGGAATTGCCCCCACACACCCCAAGGGTCGCATTTTTATGCCGGGAAAATCTGGAAGAATCACATCCCTGGCGAGATTCGACCATTTTGATTGGCTAATAGGTTTGTCACTCAAATGTCAGAGGCGGGGGAAAAACCTCAGACTCCTGAGGTTAGGTCACTGCGGGAGTTAAAACCTCAATGTCGATGCGATAAAGGTTGATCGTGCAGCCCTAATAGTGGTCAAGCCTTTGCAATAGAGTAAACGAAACTGCAACAGGGGACTCTGTTTGGATAGGTTATGTAGAGCAGCCAAGTGTGAACTCAGGCAATGGACTCAACAGCACTTTTTAATAAGTCCCCTGTGTTGCACCAAGGGTCAAATGAAGGAGAGCAGAAAGATTACACTAGCGCTAAATGTCACCCTCTCGTGCTCCGTGTTCTTCAGCTGCCTATGAACAGTTTGCAAGAGCATGACTAAGAGTGAAGGGTCGTGGGGGGAGTGTTAAGAGACCAGGCCTCATGGGCAATCATCTGTCGTGTGTCAAGGGCAGTCGGGGGAGCGATAATGCTTCACACTCGTTCCTCCCTCTCCTTCTATCCCTCTTTCTCTTCTTCGTCCTCCTCCTCTTTTTCTTCTTCCTCCCCCTCCTCTTCTACTGCTTTGTTCTGCAGCCCCTGCTCGTCCTCTGGCTGCTATCTGTATACAGTGTCAGCAGGGCATGGATCAGACATGGATTATCTCTCCCCTCAGGCTGTAGGCAGTGGCTGCAGAGCAGTGTGCTAAAAGGCCATGACCTCGGAGGAATTCATCACCTTACTTCGCTTATGTGTGTGTGTGTGTGAGAGAGAGAGAGGGGGAGAGAGAGCGTTCAATTCAATTCAATTCAATTTTATTTATATAGCGCATTTTTACAAAAGGCATGTCACAAAGCGCTTAACACAAGAGGCCCAATGAGCAACAGGGGCAAGGAAAAACTCCCTAGCAGCGTTTTATGTTTTTACTTGTTATGGTAGAGGAAGAAACCTTGGGCAGTTCCGACGGCTCAAGGGGCTAACCCAACTGCCTAGGCCAGGTTTTCAGTCTCTCAGATGGCGGGTAGTCCACTATTATACCATTAGATACACATTACAAGAAAATTTTGGTAAATAAAGTAATATAGGAGTCCCATTAGAATCCCAGGATATAGTCCCATGTAGGTGCAGTCAAGCCAGGGGCCAGCTAGAGGCTGTATCGATCATGTCAGGGTCATCTGTGAAGCTGAAGGCAGACCGCCCAGGAAGCCAGAGATGCAGGATCAGGCAGTGGAAGACAGGGGTGACCCTCAGCAGGGAGGCAGTGGCATGGACAGTGGAGTGGGTTGAGGACCATTCAGGAGTGCCGCCGGATCACGTTGGAAGAAGGTCCCAGGAGAACCCAGGAGGCGCAGGCAGTGGAAGGCAGTGATGACTCACGGCAGGGTGGTAATGGCATGGAAAATCAGAGAGGAGATGAGTTAGAACAGTCTCCATCAGATTTCAGAGAATGTGAGTTATATTGCATGTGAAACCATATACAGATGTTGGCTAAGTGAAGAGAGAGAAGTAAGTGGAGAGTAAAAGAGAGGAGGAGAAAGAATAGTGAAAACTGTACGGGTTAACAGATGGGTGGATTGTGGCGGCATTAAACTATAGCAGCATAACTAAGGTATGATGTATAACAAGCCAACACCACCAAAGGAAATGGTCAGTGGCCACCAAGCCCTGGACGGGAGCTTACAGCAGAGGCAGTCCTTTCCAATAATACCCTGAGGAGGTGTGGCTTACCATACACCATCCCTAACTAAAGGGGTCAGTAAATAGAAAAGTTTTGAGTCTAGACTTAAAGGTGTTGAGAGTGTCCACTTGACGAATGTTAGAAGGGAGTTTGTTCCACAGGACAGGCGCACGATGGCAGAATGCTCTTCCTCCCATTGTCGATTTTGATATTCTATTCTCTGTGACCTTAGGGGTCTAGAAGGGTGGTAGGGAACAAGTAAGTCTTTAATAGTTGGTGCCTATATGGCACGGGCATACAGTACTCTGACGACAGCATTGGTATGTGTGTCTGTGCGTGAGTGTGCATGAGTGTGTGTCGAGGGTCCATTCCAGCCACCAGCCACAGCAAAATGTTCATTGAGAGGCGTTAATCCCATCTGACGCACAAGCCGACCCCCACCCCCCACACATACACACACACACGCACACACACACACCCTTCACCCTCCACCATCGTGTCCTTTGTGTTCTACAGGAATGTCTGCCATGTGCTGGACCGGGGCTCCATGTGGAGACCTGGCCACAGAGCACAGGAGTGTGGCCCAAAGAGGGGGCTTCCTTCTGGGGCAGCTTTAGGGAGTGAAAGGGGGTGTGGGGGGGGAGTTGGAGGCATGACCTAGAAGATGGTACACTGGGTCACAAAGGGGTTAACAGCAGCTGGTGTGTGAGCTGGTGAGATGGGGGAAGCTGTTGTATGTGTGAGAGTATA
Source organism: Limnothrissa miodon (assembly GCA_017657215.1). Lineage (NCBI taxonomy): Eukaryota > Metazoa > Chordata > Actinopteri > Clupeiformes > Clupeidae > Limnothrissa > Limnothrissa miodon. The sequence continues at coordinate 55,606 of JAGFZM010000335.1, read as the reverse complement.
CATAATTCTCAACTGTACCACCATACTGTACACGTCTTGGTTGTATGAGCAGTGTTTGTGTGTATGTGTATGTGTGTGAGTGTTAGAATATATGCAACTTAAAAAAAAAATGTTTTTTTTTTTGTTTTGTTTTGTTTTTTCTCTTTCTTTGTGGAAGCATGGCTTACTTTGTGTGGCCTTAGCCTCCTTGCAGTGCTATTGTGACACAGATTAAAATTGATATGTGGGACAGGAAGTTGTCCAGGACGCTTGGGGAGAGGGTTGATGTATTTAGCCTTTGGTTGCCGTAGTGACAGGATAACTGTAAGAAGAGAGGTGAGGAGAAAAGATCGCAAGAGGAGGGGCTGTGAGTTCTGCAGGCAAAAACAGACTTGCCGGAAGAACACGTGCAAGCATGCACATATGCACACACACACACAGAGAGAGAGAGAGAGAGAGAGAGAGAGAGAGAGAGAGAGAGACTGCATTTTACAGCCTTCTGGTCTCTCTTGACACATACTGACAGTTTTTTTTTTTTTTTTTGAAAAATTACAGAAGGAAGTTGACGCAAGGAAATGTAGTGTTTAGGTCGCTAACCACATGGGAAGTGTGAGGTCAACTGGGGACTTCTACCACCTGTGCACAAATAAGAATAAATGCTCTACTCCTTTTGCATCTGTTCAGATGACAGTAATAAAGGGAGATGTGGACAGAGAGAATGTGTGTACCAGAGAGAAAAACTGTGTGTGTATGTGTTCATTCAAGTAGCAATATTCAGATAAGAATCAGGAAATGGGAGACTGAATCTGCCATTCATGTAACAGATTTTCTTCTTACACCTTTCCTTATACATAATTACAATAATAATGAGCGATCTGATACGTGTGTGTGTGTGTGTGTGTGTGTGCATCCCATCCACTCACTTAAGCTTTATTTTACACTTTGAAAGCCTCTCATCTTGCACAAAAGGGTGAAAAAAAACCTGCGCCTCAGGCAATGTCCTCAGCCAAGCACTTGGCTACATCTCCTCCATCAAATAAATGGCTGTCTCCCGCTTACCAACTCCAAGCCTCGCTTTAATTCCCCTTTGAAACTGAGCCTCTTAGAGCGCAGGCTCTAATGTTGAGTGGCTGTGCTTTTTCTCACTTAGCACATGGCTGATGGTAGCATTTACTCCCGTCCGTGGCATGTCTCAGAGCGGTCCGCCAGAGCTCCATGTTTCAGCGGTCTCGGATGTGCGGATCTCTCCCACGTTGGAGGCCTACTGACTGGGGTGACTCATCAGGGCAGCTCCCTCACTCCCCTATTGAGAGGAGATTTCAGAGGACTTGTGTGAACTCTCTCTCTCTCTCTCTCTGTCTTTCACACACACACACACACACACATACTCGCATGCACGCTTCTTCTGATGGACATGCTGTAAACAAGCATATTCACAGGAATACAGATGTATTTGCTTGCTGTAAAGTCAGAGAGACAGAGTCACAGAGGAGAGATGAGAACTTACACACACACACATCTTCTTCTACCCATCCCTCTGTAAATCTCTCTCTCTCTCTCTCTCGTGCACTCTCTTTCTCTCTCTAGCACCTCCTCTCCCCGCCCCCCCCACACACATTTTCCACTCTCGCGCTTTCTTCCTCTCTTCACACACACTCACTAACTCTCCTCTCACTCACAGCAGCAACTGCATTCATACAGCATGACTACTGTAGCTGTACTTTCCTCAGATGCTCCAAACAGCAGGATGTACATTTTCTTTCTCCATTCTCTTTTCTCTCTTTGACCACACACACTCAGTCCTCACCACCACCACCCCCAGCACACACACATACACACGCACACAGATAAACACGCACATACAGTCCACAACAATTCATTGCTCAAGAATACCACCCCCCCCCCCCCCCCCCCCCCCCCCTCAATTCTGGTAGTAGCAGCAGACACTGGCTGATTAATTGTATCGAGCAGGACTAGACTAAGCAGACACAGTCCATTACACCTCCACCATTAGAGAACGGATTGATTCAATTTAACCCTCAAGCTCACCCCACCACCACCAACATGCACCAGGCGATGAGACAGGCCTCCCTCTGTTGAATGTTACAGCTCGGCTGTCACATTCTCTGCTTCACTCTCTCCTCTCTCTCCACTCTCTCTCTCTTTTCCTGTATGTTTGGGGTGGTGAGAGTGAAAAGATACTCTCTAATTCATGACACTGATGTTTTCATTATGGGGCATCCGTCGCTTTCGGGCTTTAGAGCCCTGTGGTGGCCATCTTGCCCCACACCAAAGGCAGGTGTCACGGTCCGTGTTCTGATGGACAGAATGACAGACAGTTAGAGGTGAGGGTAAGAACGATCATTGCATTGAGTGAGAGGACACTGAGAAATTGAGAAGGGGACAGGAGGACAAGAGAGAGTGGTGGAGGAGAGGAGTGATGAAGAAGAGAAGAGAGGGGGGAGGAAGAGAATGAGGAAAGGAGGAGAGGAAAAAGGAGGATGGACTGTCAGAAGAAGAGTAATCCATAGGGACTGTGGGAGTGCAGTTACATTTTAATTAATCACGATCAGAAGCTGTGTAAGGCATATTCAATATAGTCATGTTTTATACACAGTTATTACACACAAGTATGTGGTGATTTAATGCATAAACATAACACAAATAAACAAATCGCTATTGCTTAATCTTACAAAATCGAGTGCGTGTGGTAAGATGCATTGAAGCACACACATTCGCACACGCATGCATGCCCACATGCTGCTTTCTTTGTGGGGGGAAAATGTAGGTCAGTGCGGCACAGGGTCAGGCAAGGATCTCTCCCCTTCGGGGTGGAGGAGGGGAGGTAGAGGAGTAGAGAGGGGGTGGCGGGGGGCAGGGTGTGAGGTGCACCAGGCTGCTCTGGGATCCTGCTTGCTGTGCCGAGGCGCCCTAAGCCGTGCCGCACTGCGGTGCCAAAGGTTGTGGCGGGATGCAAGATGGAGTGAATGACCCCCGGATAAGAGAGACGCCCCAGGGTGCCTGTGCCAGGCTGCCAGGAAATGCAAGAAGACGGGGCGTAAAGCCACAGCCGTGCCTGAGAGAGGGAGACGACAGGCGGCATTCACGGAAGACATTTATAGAGTTTGCAGGAAAACATCGTCTGTCACTCCGCGCTCTTCTTTCTTTTACTCTCTTTCTCTCTCTCTCTCTCTATCACTCTCTCTCTCTTTCTCTCACAGTCTGTCTTTCTAACCCTCTTTCTCCCTCTCCCTTTCTTTTTCTCTATCACTCTCCCTCTCTCTCTCCCCTCCTCTGTCATATCCTCCTCCCAGGAGCTGGCAGCCCCAGCTGTGCTCTCAGACACAAAGCCCCGCTCAGGGTGTGCTGCTGCTGTTCTGACTGAACCTCTCTCTCCTCGCTCGCTTTGTAGGAACACACAGAGGCTCAGAAGGCACAGCACTGGCATATGGACAGTATGTGTGTGTGTGTGTGTTTGTACTCAAAGTCTGAGGACTGCTCTGTTGTAGATCTGTGTTTGGACGTGGGTGTGTGTGTGTGGGGGGGGGGGGGGGGTTGGATTAGGGTAAAACGCATTGATCACCTATTGTACACTGGCACCAAACACACACCAGGCTGTGTGGTGTGTGTGTGTGTGGTGTGTAAAAGTGGGTGGTGGATGTGTGAATCATGTGGTTGACCTCAAGGGAAGTAAGAAGAATACTCTGTACAGCCGCATTTAGCATTCATATGTATGCACTGTATGTGAGCTTGCGCATTTTCAACAAGAAATACCTGTACTGTATACATTGGGACCTTTAGGAATACCTAGTCTTACAGCTAGTTCAACTAGTTTATACACACACACACACACACACACAAATCCCCCTTTTCTGACTCCCACCCTCTCGTCTTGTTACATGAGTTAGATTAAACAAATGTCTTTAGAGAAGGGAGTTGAGGGATTGTTGCATGTGTGTATTTTGTTTGCAGAGCGATTATGCAACGAGTCCTAGTGCTGAGTTTGCAGCAGCCGCTGAATATTCATCTGGTGCAGATGAGCCTCTACTCTCTGTCTGTGTGTGTGAGAGAGAGAGAGAGAGAGTGTGTGTGTGTGTGTGTTCTCCAACCTCTGTTACTCACAGAGGGCATTGGTCTTAGTATTCCCTCGCCCCCGCCATCGCCGCCACCACCGGCTTCCGAAAGCTCCAAATCTCCCCTCATGCCCCGGGGTGCGTGGGTGGGTGAGCTGTTCATGGAGAATGTCACTGATACAGCGTCTGCACAGCCTCCTTACTCTACCCCACTGTGCCACTCTGTGCCACCCCACCCACGTACACACACACACACACACACACACAAATAGACCATGCCTTCCTGTGTAGTTCTGTGGCAGTGAGAGTAATGGTTGCGGACATGAGTCATAGCACGGGCGTGGTGACGGCTGCAAGTTAACGAGACAAAGCTCTAGTACTTGGCGAAGGCAAACGCTTCTGGAGCCACAGTCAGGATTACACTAATTCCCCCCTCATATCTCTCATACAACCCCCCCTACACACACACACACATACACACACACACACACACACAGAGGCACATACAAACACACATCTATTTTTCATCTGTATTATAAGTGCTCACTGTATTTCTCCTCAGAGGCAATAAAGCCTGTCCCCCACTCACCCTCTCTCTCTCTCTCTCTCTCTCTCTCTCTCTCTTTCTTCTTTATGTCTTATTCTGACAGGTGCAGGCAGTGCCTTGGAACACCACCATCGCCACCAGTGGGACAGGAGCCAGGGTGTGCAGCACATAGCCACCGCTAGGGCTAACGCTCCTCCAGCCAGAAGCCAGCAAGATGGTGGCGTCCCCCATCGCCGACTACTACGCGGGGAAGAGCGTGCTGATCACGGGCGCCACGGGCTTCATGGGCAAGGTGCTGGTGGAGAAGCTGCTGCGCTCGTGCCCGCGCGTCAGCGCCCTCTACGTGTTGGTGAGGCCCAAGGCAGGACAGTCCATGCAGGAGCGTGTGGCAGACATGATGAAGTGCAAGGTGGGCAACGGACGACATTGTCTGTGTGTGTGTGTGTGTGTGTGAGAGAGAGAGAGAGTCAATGTTAGGCCAGTGGGCTAATTTGCACACTCTGTGTTGTGCATGGTTGGCATTATGTACGCATAGTTAATGAAATCAGGATATGATGTTAATGTCATTACAGGGCAGGGCAGAGTTTATGTCTGAGAGGACAGCTTTCGTTTGACTTGTCCTAAAGAAATGAATTGGAAAAAGGGTTTGCTCTTTGATAACTTTATTACATGATAACTTTATTATTTAATTCAGTGATTATTGAAGTTCTCTTTCGTTTCGAAGCCGAAACGTACAAGCGGATGATGCCTATCATCTCCTACTTTTCTGAAGTCATTTTTAACCAA
>JAGFZM010000335.1:40816-45221 GCA_017657215.1 Limnothrissa miodon | reverse complement strand
TTGCACTTACGCCCGCTGCAGCTTGCCTTAGCGGAACTAGGTGTATCCTCCAGGTCGAACCCCGCCCGTCGGATCTTAGTGTCCAGACGCATGTGGCTAGCCCTCGCGCATTGGCGCAGGCCGTCGTCCTTCACTAAAGGCGGCGCTCTGGGCGCTATAGCCAGACGCATGACGGTGACCACCGATGCGTCCAAGAGCGGCTGGGGCGCGCGGTCTGCTCTATGCTTTTCCCCCCCTTCCTCTGATGCGTCAGGTATTGGCCAGGATCAGAGCGGGGGCTCACAGGGTGATTCTGATCGCCCTCAATTGGCCATCTCAGAGCTGGTTCTCAGATCTGGTCTCACTGTTGGACGGCCAGCCGTGGACCCTCCCTCTGAGGAGGGACCTCCTATCGCAGGCTCACGGGTCGCTGTGGCACCCCAAGCCGGAAGCATGGAGACTGACGGCTTGGCCCCTGAACGGGCGCATCTCCTAGAGAGCGGCCTGTCGGGCGCAGTTATAGAGACTGTTCAGGCTGCTAGAGCTACATCCACTAGGTCGTTGTATACACTGAAGTGGCGTGTATTCAGCACATGGTGCAGAGACAGAGGCTGTGATCCTCTAGTCTGCCCTATTGGCGAGGTGCTTGCCTTTTTGCAACACCTGTTTGATCAGGGTCGTACACCCTCTACTTTGAAGGTGTACCTCGCAGCTATCTCAGCATGCCATATTGGCTATGCTGGCGTTTCCCCAGGCGCTCACCCCCTTGCGTTGCGCTTCATGAAGGGCGTCAGGCGGCTTCGCCCCTCTTCCACTCCTTCGGTCCCTACTTGGGACCTGGCCACTGTCCTACGCGAACTGGCCCTTACGCCCTTTGACCCTCTGTCGAGTGCCAGTCTTAGCGATCTGACTGCCTTGTCAGTCAGTCCTGACTGTCTTGAGTTCGCGCAAGGTGACGCGCGGGTAACGCTGCGACCAAATCCCTTTTCTCGCCCAAAAGTGCTGTCTACTGACCCTCGTTCGAGGGTCATTGAGCTCTCAGCCCTTCCTGAGACGGGCAGTTCTGTGCCCGTCACTCTGTGCCCGGTCAGAGCGCTTCGTGCCTATTTGACGCGTACGCAGAGCATCAGGAAGACGAACCAGTTGTTCGTCTGCCATGGCGAGCGTGCCAAGGGTCAGGCCTTGTCTACCCAACGCATGTCGCATTGGCTTACTGAGGCCATACGTCTGGCATATGAGGCGGCGGGTGTTCCTCCGCCTGCTCATGTCAGGGCGCACTCCACCCGTGGAGTGGCGGCTTCTTGGGCCTTCTGGAAAGGCGTCCCTATGAAGGATATCTGTCTGAGCGCTTTGTGGGCCTCAAGCAACACCTTCGCGCGTTTTTACGCATTGGACGTCACCAGGCCGGGTGTAGCAGAGAGTGTTTTCTCTGGGCCCGGCGGCGGTCCCATGGATCTTCCCACCTCGGGCTCCTCGGTGTAGGGCTCTTGAGGCTTGGTTGTAGTGATCCACTCGTACGTTTCGGCTTCGAAACGAAAGAGAACGTTACGGATACTAACGTATCCTCGGTTCTCTGAGTGAGAAGCCGAAACGTACGCCTCGGGCCTCAATCACCGACGCTGGCGAGCTTGGCAAAGAGGACCTGAAGCGTAAGCGCAGTCAATATATAGACTTTCTGACGTCACGCAGGGCTGTCTAAGTAGTTGCCTGCGCGCGTCAGAGCGCTTACTGCCCTTTTTTCAAAGGGTTGGTTAAAAATGACTTCAGAAAAGTAGGAGATGATAGGCATCATCCGCTCGTACGTTTCGGCTTCTCACTCAGAGAACCGAGGATACGTTAGTATCCGTAACGTTATTCTAGGGATGGGCGATATAAACGGTATAAACGGTATGCGATATAAATTTGGCCAACGATAGAGATTTTGACTATACCGGCCTATTGCGATAAGTCATTATGTCATCAAAATGTGTCACGCCTACTAGAACGTGAACCACTGAGCTATATGGATCAGTGACTTGAACATGTGAGAATAAGTAATTTGTGTTTACATGTTTCCAAAAGTTACCTGTTGTACTTGAAATTAGCTGAAATATCAGCATGTTTACATTTTGTTATTTAAGAACAGTGAAAGGGAAAGCAATGTTTTGCACTATAGTGACATTTCATTTTAATATTTACATTGCCACATTACATTCAGCGCTCGAAATTGCAACCATTTTGGTCGCATATGCTCCCGAAATTTCATCTATGCGACCTCAAATAAATATTTGGGCGCATTGGTGCGACTGCATGAAATTGTTGTAATGCGACCTGTTGCATACCTCCCAAACTGTACGCATTTTGCGCAGCAGATATGCATTTAAACATCAAACTACGGTGTATGATTTATCACTTCTTAATAGCCTACGGCATTTATTGGTTAGTTCAGCTCGCGCACTAGGTAACTGGTACGCATCGGACAGCAACATATGCTGGAACCGTGCTTGACTTCGAACTCCAAATGCGCAACAAGAAAATAATTGAGAAAAAGCAAAAGAAAGTAACGAACTTTGATTCCATCTTCATAATGTTGCTGGTTTTACAAGGGAGGACGGCGCTAAACCTCGTTTTAAAGGTAACGTTAATTGAGTATGGAAATTTGATTAAGGCTGTCAGAAAGCTATATTCACGCAAGTGCCTGCGGTAGCCCAGTAAGAAAAAAACACGACGAGAAGTAGGATGATGTGTGTGTGCCTTGCAGGTTAATAATACACATGACGTTAGCTGAGGGGAAGCAAATCAAACAACGTTTAAACACCTTAGAAGTTCCTGACGAATTAGCCTGTCAAGATCAATGACCATGCCTACGTCCTTCTAAACGGCTTAATCATGCGTTTTGCATAGTTCGCATTTATGATTTTGCTGTTAGCCATCAAGGAGCAACAGGCTAACGTAGAAATGCTTTCATTTCTAAACATAGGCCATTCTTTTATTAGACCATCATGTGCGCCTGTAAGCTTCAGTAATTAATGACAATGACAGGCTATAGGCTATTATAGGTTAGGCCCATAACTAATGCCTAATGCGCCTGTTGCGCCACTCTGTGCCGCCGCAGTAGCCTACTGTATGTTGCTACTCATTTTTTTTTTCCAAGGTTGGCAGGTATTAATTTCTCCAAAAAAAAAAAAAAAAATGTTAACAGTAGTTTCAAAGTAACATAGTAACAAAGTTTCCTGTTCTTTTGTTTTTTATATCAGCATGTTTAGATTTTGTGTTATTTAAGAAAGTAAAAGGGAAAGCATTATTTTGCACTACAGTAGTGACATTTCATTTGAATGTTTACATTGCCTAGTTTTATACCTCATGGAAATTGTCACTCACAAGGTTTTCTATAATTACAGTTTTTGCACAATACATTTTATTGAAGTTACATTCTTGGTTGTTAATAGTTTAGAAAACAACTTCCCAATGTCTTCACTATGTGCATAATAGTCCTTATTCAGAAACGGTTATTTTGAAGTGTACATACCAAAGAATACCACAATATATATCGTCTACCGTATATGGTTGAATTTATACCGCAATATAAATTTTAGGCCATATCGCCCACCCCTACGTTATTCATGATGCAATGAAGATGTTTTTTTTTTTTTACATTTGTTTGAGTGTGTGTGCGTTCTGCTGTCATTGTCTCTATGCTGTTAAGCATACACATGTATGTGAGACCTGAGTGAGTGTGTGTGTGTGTGTGTGTGTTTATCAGTGTTTCAAAAGAACTGGATTTGAATGAGGCCCTGCGGTAGAGTCAGGTTAAGTAGGAACATTTCCCTATAAGCATTTAACAAAGTACTTTTACCCATGTTGCTATGGCCGCCTGGCCTCACACACCTGCCGCTGGGTGCTGAAACAATTCACACTCAATCAAAAAGGAAATAGCCTTTTTTAAAGTTCAACACTCATCACACAGATATCACTGAAACAATAGCAGAACGAGAGAGAGTGAGAATGAAACGGTTTGAACAGTGGCATATGCAGCCCTAATGCAGCATTCTATTGCAGGGTAATGAAATGGCTTCCTCATGTCACAGGGTAAAGAAAAAAGAGCCCTAAAGTGTGAAAGGAATAATTGTATATCAACAGGGTTTGTGTGTGTGTGCGTGTGTGCGTGTGTGTGTGTGCGTGCGTGCGTGCGTGCGTGCGTGCGTGTGCGTGTGTGTGTGCATGCTCGTGCATTTGTATTTATCTGTGAGAGAGAATGAGCGAGAGAGAGAGATAAAAAAGAGAACATTGCCAGCTGGAACAGAAAACTGTGTCTGTAGAATGTGCAAGCTGGGGTTAATGGGCTTTGTGGAGTAAGAACCACTGGTGTGACAGAAACATTTTACTTACACACACACACACACACACACACACACACACACATACACACAAACGCAAGGACATGCGC
>JAGFZM010000335.1:30816-35816 GCA_017657215.1 Limnothrissa miodon | reverse complement strand
AACAGACGGAGGATTTGCTTTTGATTAGGAAAAGGGTTTGTTGGTGTCTCTGGTCTGTGGCAGCGGCGGTGGTAATTTGTGGCCTGTCGTGAGCGTGCGTGCGGCTGTTTGGATTCCTGCAGCGAGCCCGTGGGTGGCTGTGCTGCGCTGTGGGTTAAGCTGGCAGAGGGCCCTCTCCCGCACTGGTGAAATATTGATGATGATCAGGACCTGAAGTCTCAGATTGTGTTTGGCAGAGTGCTGTGCAGTGCTGCCTCTGCCTGTGTGCCTGTGTGTGTGTGTGTGTGTGTGTGAGAGAGAGAGAGTGTGTGTGTGTGTGTGTGTGCGTGTGTGTGTGTGAGAGAGAGAGAGGGAGAGATGAAGGAGAGAGTGTTTATGTATTAGAGAATGACAGAGAGTGGGTCAGAAAGTAAGAATGTCAGATGAGGAGGGAAAACGAGGGCTGTTAACAGCTGAAGCAGTGACCATCGCATCTCTGTGGCCATCACTCACTCTGTCTGATTCTGTAATCTAGACAGCAGCCTGCTAAAGATTTACTCAACTGCACAACTATCACATCCATCACAATTCTACTGATGTAGGCAAACTGACAATGTAACAAAATTTATGTGTGTGTGTGTGTGTGTGTGTGTGTGTGTGTGTGTGTCTGACTGACTGACTGATGAATGACTGACTGACTGTCTGTGGACTAGGATCAATAGTTGTGTTCAAAGTGAAAAAAATGCTGCCTTTGAAGGGAACATTTAGTGGCAGTAGGGTATCAAAGCATAAACAGATCAATGCATAAAATACTGCCTTTGGTAATACCTTCATTTTGCCCAGTTTTGATTGAAGCATGTTGCCTTCATGCTGCTGTAGTCTGATGCAGTCTGCTGTTTGTATCTTGGCAACAGTGCATAATCCAATAAATAAATAAAATACATTGTTTTAATTAGCTATCAAGCAAGGTTATCCTAAGTTTTCAGCCGGTGCCGTTATTCCCTCTACGCCATTTAACTTGTTAGACAGTGAAGACAGCAAAGCAGCATGTCAGTACCTTCCTATTCGGGACACATCAGAGCATTCTCTTTTTATCCCTTCATGTGTATTGTCAGGATCACACACACACACACACATACACACACACCATCGTCTCTCACACACACACACACACACACACACACACACACACACACACACCACCACCTCAGTCATGTCAGACATCAGCCCAGCTATCTGACCCTTGGTCCACAGAGAGGCTTCTGTCCCACAATGTAAATATTTATAAATCATTGACTCCTGCACTCCCCCTCCCCTCACTCTCTCTCCCTCACTCTTCCTCTCTCTCTCTCTCTCTCTCTCTCTCTCTCTCTCTCTCCTTCTCTCTCTCTTTCAGTAGTCTAATGTTTCCCAGCTTGCTGTAGAGAGGTTTCTGGTGGCACTGTAGAGACAGACACACTGACTGGATCATGGCATGACATGCTGTAAAGCTCTGCTCCTCTGATCCCTGAGCACAGTTGGGGTGGGGGGGGTATACAGTGACTGACGGACTGCTAGTTGATACGCAGGAGGCAGGAGGCCTTGATGTAATTAAGGAAATGTTTTCTTCCATCTTTAAGTCTTTTTTGTAAACATATATTTACTTACATATTTACATATTTTACTGAAACATTTTTTTTTTGGTTACTGGAAGGACTACTGAATTTTGCTGCTGGCAAAATGAATGATACCATCCTTTTTTTACTGTTCTATTTGTGACAACAGATCTGGGCATTTGGGCATCTGCTGGCCTTGGCACGATGTGCACTGACTGGTTGTCTCAGCTTTTATGCCAGGCTGGTTCGTTTATGCATGCATGCATGAATTCGTGGGGTGGTTGGGGGTGGGTGGGGGGTCAGACAGCAGGTTTGGTAAAAGGGGGGCGGGGAATTGGGGGATGGTCTGGCTGCCAAGGGGAAATTAAGGTGAACGAGGTAGAATGTGGGGGAGTAAATTACAGCTCATATTACACTGACCGCCACAGGTGCACCACCAGAGTGACTCACTGACTCAGCACTGCTTACCCGCCGTATTGCCCTCATACTTATGCTTTCTATTCAGCCTCACTGTTGTGGAAAGACTGAATTCTGAATTCTGTGTTTTACGTTATAATCATAGTTTGTTACCTTAAAGGTGCTCTAAGCGATGTGACACGTTTTTAGGACTAAAACATGTGTTGTTACATACAGCAAACATCTCCTCACAATCTGCTAGCTGCCTGTCCCCTGAACACACTGTAAAAAAAACGCGGTCACTGTAGACAGCCCAGGCTCCACAAACGGCAACATAACACAGTGGGCAAACCTAGCATAACAAACGAAAATGAAACATAAGTGTTCCAGCCAATAAACACAAGGTTCATGAGTCTTTTGGGAGGCATTGGACTACTTGGGGACAACTTATAACGCTTGAACCCTCTCTGGAGCTATCGTCCGTTTTGTTTGACAATACTTCGAACGTCAACAAGTGACGTGAAACAGCATCGCTTAGAGCGCCTTTAATAAGTGTCTAATTTTGGAGTGCATGGGGAAAAAAGCAAAAATGTAAAATTTTAATCAATATTTTGCTTTAAAAGTCAATGACAAAGACAACCACACATATCAAACGAACAGTTTCATTTGAACACACACAGAAATATATGTTATAGCCACTGTTAACTCAAAAGTAGATATCCAAAAATAGTTTGGGGGAAAAAAAGTTTGTTACAACTTTTTTCATTATACAGCTCAACTTCATTAACTTAATAGGCTACAACTTAACAGCATTTGCAGAAAAGTTGTTGGCCAGATGCATAATAATTGTTTGGAATCTGGCAGTCAATCGCAAAGATTGTAGAGCGCTCCGCTCTAAAATCTTTGGTTAATCGCGTATTTCATAACTTTTTAGAAGCTGCTGGTTTTGCAGCAGAGACTGGCTACATTTAGACATATCCCTCGCATCTGTAAGGATTGGAAACAAACTCACGTGATTATCAAGATATGGTCTCTAGGCAACCTCGGAGACTCATTGAAATTGAAAGTTGAGACAAAAGCGGGCAGAAACCGTGTTTGTCTTGTAAGTGGGCGATCGCATTTACTTTGTAAACGCGGAAATGCCCAAATTCCGTTTGATTCCGTGTTTATCAGTGAATTCTGTTTTAATGACTAGATTCCTTGATTCCGTCCGTGTTTACCGCATCGCGGAAATCATAGGGCCCTAAAAGACTGCATCAGTGGCCATGCTGAGAATAGCCATAACAAAGTTCACAGGCAACCCAGTAGAACTTAGCACACCCCCTATTCTCTCACAACTTGACTCACGGGTGAATGGGCTGCTGATGGCCACCTGAAGGACTGGAGGTGCACAGTTAGCTCTCTCTCTCTCTCTCTCTCTCTCTCTCTCTCTCTCACTGTTCCAAGACCAGTCTCCGCATTTGACCTACACAGCTGAAGGTCAAGGAGAAGGGACAGAGATTCTGCTCTTCGAACCGAGGGGTCAGTTGATGCATTCAACAGCAAAGCACCAAGGGCTCCTACTCTGAAAGGAGACCTGGTAAAACGTTCTCTGAGGGTTTTAGGCGTTGAACGACCATGAAAGTGTGGGGTGGAACAGGTATTACTGTGAGCGAATGAGGAAGTTGGTGAGTGTGCGTGTGCGAGTTTGGGCGGGAAGGCATGAGAGGTTAAAAGAAAACAAAAAGGAAAAAAGGAGCTGTGATTACTGCTGGTGGTTGGGGAACTGAATTATTCATTGACGTAATTACTTCGGCCGTTTGAATGTGAGGCATATTATAGATCTCCTGCTGATTCAACTGCAAAACATTCATTTCCTGGGAGCCAAGCCCGCGGGCACCAAGGAGAGGCCAGCGCTCAGACAGCCCTGAAGAGAACATCAGCCACATGGAGCTGTTACTAGCAGATGGACTTTAAGGAGGGTTGAATGTGTGTGTGCGTGCATGCGTGTGTGAGTGTGGGTGACACAATGACAGGCACCACTTGGCATACCAACCAAAAGGTGGTTCCTATGACCACACCGCTATAATATGTCATGTTTGTGACTGTGTATGTATGCACGATGAGGGTTGAATGGGAGGAATGTGTGCGTGTCTGTGTTTGTGTCTGTGAGATGGTAATGACATTTGTTTACAAGCACGGCTTGGCATACCTAACAAAAAGGTTGGTTCCTTTTGTTTTCCTATGACCACACCTGTTCCTGTCCCTGTGTGTGTGTGTGTGTGTGTGTGTGTGAGAGGAGGAGAGAGAGACTTCTAATTCCCAGCCTAGTGTAATTCTAATCTCTCTCACAATGGCCATCACTCTGCTTCCCCCTCTTCCACACAGCAGAGGCCTCTGGGCCACCCTGGGCCTGTGGTGGTCATCAAAAACAGACTGGAGAAAATAAGCCTTGTCGTATAAAGTCACCATCTCCAAGAAAAGCCCTGTTCGAACCCAATCAAGCAGCCTGTAACTGGAGACTTAAAGCCATGTTATATAAAGTCACCAAGAAAACCCTCTTCAGAAACCCTGTTTGTCCCCACTCCAAGAAGGCTATATGGGAAGGCTGATGGGCCCTTGAGGCAGGAGTGACCGCCATCTTTCCGGGCTTTGCCCCCCTCCCCCTCTCTGGCTAGAGCTGCTCCCGCTTCCAGCAAGGGGCCACTATTTCTGGGAAGCCACTGCTGCAGTGGTGGTGGGGCTGGTGTCACTGAGCAGAGATATGGGTGTGGGCGGCCTCAGATCCATCACAGGCTCCTCCATCTCTGTGAGCCCCTAATCCACTCATCGATCCTCTGCAAATTTATTTACTAAGTCCGGCGGCTTGCCAAAACTAAATCCACACACACACACACACACACACACTTGAAAGCTACAATTTTGCAATGTGTCTTAAAGATGACTCATCTTTCTTACTCCATCTCTCTCTCTCTGTTTCTGTCTCTCTCACCACCTCTCACTTTGTGTGTGTGTGTGTGTGTGTGTGTGTGTGTGTGTGTGTGTGTGTGT
>JAGFZM010000335.1:0-10734 GCA_017657215.1 Limnothrissa miodon | reverse complement strand
ACACACACACACATATACATACATACACACACACACACACACACACAAAGAGGGCTCATCTGTATCTATGATTCTATGAAATATTAATTTCTGCTGTCATATAATGCTGATGCTATCTGTCACCTACAAGATCCAGTGCACCATAGGAGTGTGTGTGTGTGAGTGGTGTGTGTGTGTGTGTGTGTGTGTGTGTGTGTGCGCGCTTTGTTTTGTTGAAAGCAAACTAAATGAGGTGGCTTAGCAGCTTGTAAAACAGAGCACTGCCCCGACGTTGGACATCTCGCGGTGTGTATCTTTGCACAGCCCCAGAATACAACCCGTAGTTAACCGCCAGAGTAGTGCAGATTTTTCATGTTAATGCAGTAGTGGACACACACACTCTGTGTTTGACATTAATGCATTGTATTGAATGCTGAACCTTTCCAGACCCAAATCTGCACTGGTGTACAACTGCACAACAGGCGGCATCAACCCTTTCCACTGGGGACAGATCGGTACGTACTACTCTCCTATACGCGCACACACACACACACACACACACACACACACGTAATCCACTCACAACAGCAGCATCAGATCCCTCTTCAGATCCCCTCCGTGCCCTGCCCGGCTGCCCTGTCCTTGTGGCGTTCCAGAGGCGTTTGTCAGTGCTTGTGAGCCCTGCTCGTCGGACAAGCATGGGAAATCATTGCGGCTCTGGCCCCCTGACACGCAGCGCTATGTGGCTCCATGGCTTTAAGTAGTCCGAGGGGGTTGGCGAGGGAAACGATAGCCTTGCTCCAGGCGTCCCAGCATTTGATGCTGTCAACAGGGTAATGGGGATGCCGCCCTTCACTCATGAGGTGAGTTGGCAGGGCAGCTGGTTTGGCTCACATCTGGGCCATGTTTGGTGTAGAGCCGGTATCTAACCGTTATATGATCCAGCTTTCAGCAGCTCTCTGGGACTATTCAGAGCAGCTCTTGGCTGCCCTCTGCTGGTTAAAATAGAGAACTGCACAATGGCATATCGACAGGCACTGCTATTTGCAATTGGAATGAGCAGAGTGCAAATCTTCAGTCTAATGAATGTGTTATGAGGAGCTAGGACTGCTGGGAGCCAGTCATGCATTCTCTAGCAGACACACACACATACACACACACACACACACATAGAGAAACATGCTCTTTGTCATGAGAGCAGTGGAGATTAGTAAGTGCAGGTAGAGGATTATGAGACAGGGGCCAAGCGGAGCAGGACCCCCCACTCAGATTAGCATCCGTGGCCGCTGTGGCCCTGTGAATTGCCAGCAGATGGCTCTGAGGGGAGGGGAGGGGGGTGACTACTGCCCTAATCTGGCCCTGCCCGCATAATAGATCAGGCTATCAAGCTAATCACAGGGCAAGAGAGGAACACACACACACACACACACACATACATAAACTGCTTCCTCTCGGGCCCCGCACTGGATGAGGGCATTCTCCCTGCACTGCAGCTGGGGATTTTTTTTTGTGGTTTCCATGGCAACAGGGAGCTCACACGGATTGCCGGAAGGTCAGTGGGGACTTTTTCCACTTTTTCCTCTGCTCATCCACCCCACAATCACTTTCCAATCCCTCACCAACCCATCATCTCAACCTATTCTCTTTCTTCATCTTTCTTTTCTCTCTCTCTGTCCTTCTCTCTTGCTCACCTCCACCCCCACCCCCAACGTTCTCTCTGATGGGTTTTGAGCTCAGCCTTATGCCAAGGCGAATGGGTGGAGCGACAGACAGATAAACAGATAAGACCGGCTGTCTGGTCTGGCTGGCGCTCGGTCAAGAGCAGGGTAGGGGTGGGCGATATAGTCTAAAATTTATATTGCGATATATTTTGAACCATAGACGGTAGATGATATATATCACGGTATACTTTGGTATGTAACTTACAGCATAACAGTTTCTGAATGGTTACCATAGCATAAAGTCAATATGTACAACAGTTGTTTAGTCATCGTTCGGAGGTGTTTATATTGGACTCTCAAATTCACACAGAAGTAAACTGGCTGCATTTGTGTCAGGCAGTAGCTGTTCAATTTATAGGCTCTTACACAGTTTTGCTGTAAGAATGAACAGGTGCTATCAATAAGGTGAAGCTACAGGTCAACATTTTTTCACATGGTTGTGGAGACGCAATGAGCCTATCACGGTATGCCGATATGACCCAAAATCTCTATCATTGGCCAAATGCATATTGCATACGGTATATATCGTCTATATTGCCCACCCCTAGAGCAGGGGTATATCTGGCCGCTACCCCGCATTGGACCAGCGCTGCTGACGGCTGCCCGTTGCCAGGGCAACCCCATCCCCCACCCCGACCCTCTACGGCTGTGATCCCTTAGCTCCACCACCCCGAGCATTCCACCAGTGATGTAACTGGTGAGGTCATCCAGCTGCAGCAGCTGCTGTTGTAGATGAGCTAGGTGTGTGTGTGTGTGTGTGTGTGTGTGTGTGTGTGTGTGTGTGTGTGCATTCCTGCACACTTCCTGCCTCATCAGCACCAGGCCCACAGCAGGGTCTCTCGCCCCACATGGAGCGCTCCTCCTCGGGCATCTCTCGCTGAGCCTTGGCCTCTGGCAGCTCTCTGGCTCCATGCCCTGCTGTTGTTGCCAAAGCAGGAGGAAATGCTTTAGTGCTCAGACTGCTGGAATGAGTAAGAATGGCTCATGATCAGTTAGTGTCTGTTTGCTGGCTCTTCTTCTTCTGATGGCTTTACAGCTTAAGTTTGAGTGTCCTATCTGTCTCACACACTTATTCTAATAGGTTTTTACTACAGCATATAAATAAAAATATCAGTTTGATTTTTTGTATGTAAATATTTTATTTAGATTTTAAGTAAAGCTTTAATGTTTTTATTCATTTTAGCTATTTGATCCGTTTTCTAGGGACCTTTTTTTACTATTTCTGCAGATTTAAGTGGTTGTTTTGTGAGAGCTAGGTATTAAATGTCTCCTTCGGGTGAAGAAGGGTGTATTTAATGTCTCAGGACTTTCACTCTCCCCTTTCACACACCCAATGTGCTCACCCTACTGAATTCAGCCACTGTACTCCGTCGCATTTTGGCAGTCAAAATCCAGATGTCAGCTCCTCACAGGCAAACCTATGTTCTGTTGGCCCTGTGCATGCAGAGCACCACGTAATGTCCACCTTCAAGAGGAACCCCCTGGAGCAGGCCTTCCGGCGGCCCAACGCCAACATCACCTCCAACTACCTGATCAACCAGTACTGGATCCTGGTCAGCCACAAGTTCCCCGCCCTGCTCTACGACCTCTTCCTCCGACTGTCCGGACAGAAGCCACAGTAAGAGACACACTTTCCTCACAACTCAAAAAGTTGGTAAATTGATTTTCCTATGCAAATCATGTGGTGATAGGGTCATCCAAACTATCCCATCAGTAATAAAGTATTGCTTTTCTATGGGTGGTAATTGTGTCTAAAGGTCATCAAAAGTGACCGTGCATATGGTGTGTGAGGGAGGGTAGATGGCACGGGTCAAGGTCTAAGGCTCTGCGTGTGCTTGCCTGTAAGGATGATGCGGATCTTCAACCGGCTGCACAAGGCCATCGGCCTGCTGGAGTACTTCAGCAGCCAGGACTGGGAGTGGAACTCTGAGAACATGAGCATGCTGATGAGCCAGCTCAGCCCAGACGACCGCAAGGTACAGTGGCCCCAGAGGTGGGGATCAGGCATGAAGGATCACTTAAAGCAAGCATGAAATGAGAATGACCACCTACACACACACACACACACCTCCTTCTCAGTATGATCGTCCTCTTTCCTTGACACTCAAAATGAAGTTCATATCACGCTTCCAGATCCAGTCAGTTTTTCGTCTTGTTTGTTTCTATGCCTAACCGACTCGCATCAAGTGTTTTTGCTATCGTTCTCTGCTACAGACCTTCAACTTTGATGTGCGTCAGCTCAACTGGCCTGAGTACATAGAGAACTACTGCCTCGGCACAAAGAAGTATGTCCTGAACGAGGACATGTCCGACATCCCTGCCGCCCGGCAGCACCTGAGAAAGTGAGTGGAGAAGAGATGTGAGCATAAATCAGCAAATGGCAGTACACTGTACGGCAAACATTATAAACAGTCAAAAGCAGAGTTGGTTTGTAAGGCATCAGTTATTTATTTATTTGTTTAAATGGCAACAAATCAAAGGGAGAATGAATCATTATAAAATATTTATAGATGGCATAAGCTGAGCACTTTTTAGTTACTTCTCATGGATGTTTAATAAAAAAAAAGCTAACCCCCTTCCATTTTCTCAGATTAAGAAATATCCGTTACACTTTCAACACCATCCTGCTGATCTTTATCTGGCGCGTCTTCATCGCCCGTTCCCAGATGGCGCGCAACATCTGGTACTTCGTGGTCAGCCTCTGCTTCAAGTTTCTCTCCTACTTCCGAGCGTCCAGCACGCTGACCAACTGACCTGCCAAACCCTCTCTCAAAACTCCTCCAGCACTGCCCTCACCCTCCTGGGTCCCTCCCTCCGTCCACCACCATGACCACCTGCCCAGGCCTTCAACCCTGCAGAGACAGGCCAGGTGCCCGATCCCCAAACCCCCACCACCCCACTCCAACCGCCCTGCCCTAATCACCCACTACTGCCCAGTAGTCCTCTCCTATATCTGCACAAACAAGCTCCATATCTTCTGATGATGAGTCCCACCGCACGCCCGAGGGCTTGGGAAGGAGCGCAGCAAGGGATTATGGGTGCTGCCAGTCACCCTGGGGCTTGGTGGAGGACTTTGAAGAAGGGATTTTTTTTTGAAGTCGTCTTTCCCCTTAAGTCCTATCTGCACTTGCACCCACCCCACCCAGCCCCTTTGAGGTCTTTCTAAAGGACTCTGCTCGTTTTGTTCTTGCTCCAACCTGTTCTTAAGTCTCAATCATTTAATAATCAGGATAGAGTCATGCTGAAATTTTAGAACACCCACTTGCTCTTTTTTTTTGGTAACGTCAGCACTTCCATGACAGATTATATAATTCTATTTATGCAATGAGTAACCCTGGTCGTGTGATATCATCCCGTCATTGTAATGCATCCACATTCAATGCCTTGCCACTTTGGACAAATTTTCGAAGCCTACTTGAATAATAGTGTTGTTCTGCCGAAGGATGTTTTGTTTAACCTGAATCTTGAAACAATAACAAATGTTTTATTGTGCTGTATACCATGTCCTTTTCTGCCTTCTAGTACACAGATTGCCCACTTCTATACGTGTATAAAATGACTACAAGCCAACTTCCAGGGTTGTGCTATATTCCATGGGCAGACGGCACACTGCGTTCAAGATAACGTCCAAAAAAATTGCGAGTTAAAAAAAGCGAAACACTCCATGATCATTGGAAGTTTCCTCAGTGGTACTAAAAAATGTATTGTTGGAGTTGCGATGTTTGTTAATGTCTTCGTGTTGTTGTAACAAACCACTATCACTCTTGATATCAGTATGTTTAACAGACACTTGTGGACTTGTTTTATCGTTTCCACCTTTTGCCTGTTTGTACAGCAGTTTGTACTGAAACTAAGTTTACTACTTTTACATCTTTCTATATGATGATCACGTCAAGCAAAGGCTCGTCATGTTAATGGCTGCAGATGGTAGTGTATAAATTATAAATAAGCCTACAAAATTTGAGAGGTCTGTAAATATGCATAGTTATATATTATTGTTGTAATTACAAAATAGTACCAAAAATTTTCAACGAGGAGGTACACAACAGCCTCATTTTATGTCAACGAGCTTCCTTCCTTTTTGTTTGTTTGTTTAACAAACACCAAATCACAAATGATCCACAGTGTGTCTCATTGTGGATTCTAATAGCCTACTTGTTTGTTTGGGGGTGTACAGACAGAAATATTCTGATTCCGATATATTCAAAGCAGTCACTACACCCACCTTCCCAAATGCTTTATTCTGTACCCATCTTTTGCCCCAATGTGGGCTGTGCCCAGTTTAAAAGCCAGTTCAACCTTGAAGAGGGAACTTGACCAATAACATCTTGTGGTATCATCTCAAGTGGAGTTTGGTTTGTGTGTCTAGGGTTTGTCGATGACACAGTAAGATGATCTTTTCTTTTTATATATATATTTTTTATCATCCAAATTGAGTTATTGACAGTGCATGATAGGATACCACATGAGGTCTGGGCCTGCAATTTGTACTGTGGAGTTTGTACTGTGGGAAAACCTTTCATCTTTTTATGACAGTTTGGTTGCATTCATTTTTTTAAAAGACTTTTAAAAAAGGTTTTAAATGTTCACTGTCTTTTCTCTGTTTCCTCTCTGGAGATGCTTCATCAAAGTCTGCTTGGAAAATTGCTAATAAACTAAAATCATTTCAAAAGCCTGTGTGCCAGTTGTCAGACTGCCACAACAGTTTTAAAGGTCATGAAATACACCTGTGTGTGTGTGTGTGTGTGTCTGAGTTTCTGTGTCACCACAACGAAAGAGGTAGGAATGGTGCTTTTTTTTTACAGATATAATGTGGTCATAGAGAAACCAAGAATAGAAATAAAATGGCTGTAGAATAGGTTTGCCACAGTGTCTAACTGCTTCAGAACAAAAAAGGAACTTTGAAATGTATCTGATTCAGGTAAAGTGTTTTGAGACAGGATTGCATGCTGCATTGTAAACAAAAGCCCAGTTCTACAGTACATTTCTAGTGCACTGTAAAATGGTTGAAAAGATATACTGCTTCAAAGCCATTATAAATAAATAGAAAAAAAAACTTTAAAAGGTCGAGTTCAAAAAGTGCCGCAATAATAGCCTCAGGCTAAGAACATTTCGCTCACACACGCACGCGGTCTCACACACTGCCCCCTGGCACATGGGATGTGTAAATGCTCGTGTGGTGTCTAACTAAAGTCTTAGACTACTTCCTAACAATATACACACATATATATGTGTTTTTTGACAAGGGGGTCGCTAATAAATATTGTTGGTGCCACATAAGTTCTGGCTGAATGTCAGACAGTTCGGTACATAATTTGTATCAATGACATTGTCAGATGCATGTTAAAACCAGCAAAGCTTTAGGACTGCAGATCTTACATAAACAGTAAAGAGCACTGTCATGAATTTGTTGTCTTGCTTTGTCTTTATCCACAAAGCATGTAGTGCAAGTTTTTGGGCTCATTTGACCTCTGCTCCACACCCTAACTGGAAGTCTGTTAGTGGCACATGCAGTTATTTCTCTCATGGTGAGCTAAACTGGACTGCCAGTAGACAGTAATGTACTGTTTGTCAGCTCGTGGACATCTGGCGTTCAAAGACCGCAGAGAGGGGCAGGTATGATAGGCGTCGTCAAAATATACAGCATTCTTTAAGTTTTAATGTCTTTCACATACTGGTAGAAAAATGTCTTGGATTTGAGGCTCAAAGTGGAGGGGGTTTATTCATTAGCCTTTTCTGCATTCATAGCGTAACGATGATTCACCCACAAGACCTCAAATCGTATAAAAACCCATTTCTGATGGTGGTCATGTGTCTAAGCTCACAGAGCAAACCGTGGACAAAATGTCAAAGCCATGATTTATAACTGCTGCAAGCAGACAGTCCCACTGATCCCATCTGTCAATGCACTCTGTGCAACATTGCAAACTCTGGCCCCAACTGACCCTCCTGCCAGTAATATATCACTATTCTTTCTCTTGATCTTCCTTTCAGCCACAGCACTAAACTTGGCTCTGCACAGGTGGTTATGGCCATAGTGGTCTAAAAAGGTTTAGTTATGATATTTCGAAGCTGCCCTTCTTTAGATATCTTCTTTCTCCCAACTGGACTCCCAATTACTCCCAACTGAAAGCCCAGTTCTATTAACATATTCTAAAAATAGATAGACTCTAATATACTATACTCAAGGCTAGACTATTTTTGATGATATATTTTTGGTTTTGAATTTTTTATATTGAATCACAGTTAAGTCAGCATTCTGCTGTTAAGTGTTGCGTAGATATCAGGGGATGACAGAAGTCACATGAAAAAGGGCCATGGTAGCACACATACAAGAGAAGGGAGCAAAGCTTTTATCTTTGCCAACAAAGGGAGACATCATTCTAGCAAAGTCTAGCAAACACACAAACAAGCACATCCATATGTTGTGTATTATTTTGGCTCATCTTTTAGCACTAGAATTCACATTTTGTCTTTGCTCATGCTCTGAAATCAGTAATTTCACCCACTGTAATCTGAATGCTTCCTGCTGTGAGAGAAGATATGCAAGGTTGAGATTGTGTAGAGAGAGAAGAGTGAAAAAAGAAGTGTGAAGTGAAAGTCACAGGAAACAGGGTCTAACTGCCTATGACAGAGGAGTAAAACATAATAGTAATGTTGAAGCAACACTTCTGCAATTGCATGGTTTGCATGCCACACAATCCTCAGTGATACAGAAGTCTCATGACCTCTCAGCCTAGATCAAGATGTCTGAGGAGATTGTCTACTCCGCTGTGAGGGTACTGGCTGCTGCTGGAAGACCAAAGAACAGGGCAACTGAGGAGCAAACAAGCGGTAAGGGGGGCATCATTGCACCTGTCTCATGGCAGTAGCACAGCTTTTTTCTGAATAGGAAGGGATTGTCATTAGCATTGTAGTTTTTGTAGCTTCTTCACATAGGCTACATTTTCGAGAATATCAGTGACTGGTCATGACAGCAGAGCCTCCACCTGGGCCATGTATTAGTTCTAAGCAATAAAACCCTGTAAATGGGTTGTGTTAGGCTAAGTGAACAGAGATCAGTGAACTTAACCTCATTATTTATATCATTCACTTATACTTATCCATGATTTATTTAGAGTGTATGTTTACTGTGGTATCATCTATGACTTATTTGTGCGTGTATATGTACACAAAGTGCAGACATGTAATGTGTGTGACAGTGAGCCAAACAATCTTCATAGATGAGATCGTGTAAATAGTCAAAGAAATGAGACAAAAACAAGGTAACAGAAAAACTTCTGCAAACTATTTCAGGAGTTTCATTTTCCTGTGTAATGTATTTGGAAAAATGGTGTCTTAAAATCTAACCTTTAGGCATCTGCAAACAACCATCAAAAAGCTTTACAATTTTACACTCAGAACCCGGTGATGTTGAATATGCAGCTGTCACTTTCAGAAGAAATAAAACACACAATCAAGAAAGACAGCCAAAAGGTAGTAGTGATTACACATGATTTTTACTTGTCAAGCACTATGTCGGGTATTTCAGCTGGATGTGTGATTGATTTGTAACTTTTTTTTCTGTCTCTTTGACTAGGGTGTCACATATATGTCAGGCTTGCTGGCGGCGTTCTGCTTTTTCTGCTTATGTTATGTGTGGCCATAATTCTGTATACCAGTTGTGAGTATCACAGGCTTATCCAATCACCAGAACTATATGCCAACAGCAGTGACAACACCATATTCAGAATGACTGAATCTAACCTAGTTTTGGTAAAACTATTTGAAAGGGATCAACATTAAGGTTACACTAATCTCTGAATTAACATGATATGAAACATCATAAACACTAATGGCACTTTATTTGTATGACTGATTTTTTGGTAACACTTTATTTGAAGGGGTCTACATAAGGGTGACATGAGCCTGTCACAAACATGACATGTATCATAAACGTTAATGACACTTCATTCATGTTTAAGACTGCTGTCATTAAGTGTCATTCGGTTTTTGTAAAGTCTACATCCCAGTCTGCATTTCAAAAACCGAATGACACTTAATGACAGCAGTCATGAACATGAATGAAGGGTCATTAATAGTCATAATATGCGTCATGTCATGTTTATAACATACTTATGTCACCCTTATGTAGACCCCTTGAAATAAAGTGTTACCGATTTTTTATAGTATCTGCATTTTAAAAATCTATTTACACCTAATGACCTCTACAAATAAAGTGTTACTTTATTTTTTTTATTTTATTTATTGATGTTTCTGTTTATTTCAGTTACAGACATCTCTTTAGGTCAGTGCCCAGAGGACTGGGAGTCCATTAACAGGACCTGCTATTACTTTTCCCATGATCAGTTTAACTGGACTGTAAGTAGAGACAAGTGTGTCTCAGTGGGTGGCCATCTGTTGATCATAGACAGCGAAGAGGAACAGGTTTGAGTATGGAGATGATCAGTACACTGCATACAGCTGCCTTTTATCTTGCAATGTGTTACAGTCCATTACGAATTATACCTGGAACTGACAAAATGCACTTTGACTGTTTAGATTTACATCATTCAGAAATTAAACAATACAGACTTCTGGGTCGGCTTGACAGATTCTGAGAAAGAAGGACAGTGGAGATGGGTGGATAACACTGACGTCAAGCTCACGTAAGGGACACAGTTGTTTTCCAGTGGCAGACTGACATGCAGGAAGAAAAGTGAAGATCAACCTTTTAGAATTTATTTCAGCTTTTTGTCTTTAACCAGATTCTGGCACCAAGGCCAACCAAACAACTCACATGGCCTCAACAACACATATGCACCTGGGGAGGACTGTGGGATTGTGAGAGACGTCTCAAAACATGAATGCAACTGGTTTGACCAGTACTGTGGCCTCGTTTTAAACAGAATATGTGAACTCAAAATCAATTAAAATAAAATTCTTGATTCATCTTGATGGTGTGTACGTTTGTATCTTATTTTGTGTTGTGTTAATATGTGTGCTCGGATATTAAACCCGACCTTCGGATATTAAACCCTGACCTTCCTTTTCT
>JAGFZM010000334.1:78901-94174 GCA_017657215.1 Limnothrissa miodon | reverse complement strand
CTCTCTCTCTCTCTCTCTCTCTCTCTCTCTCTCTCTCTCTCTCTCTGGTTCCTTCCTTCTTGCAACTCCTTTTTGTTGCCTTTCTTCCTCAGTGGTGCTGTAAAGCCGGCTCCATATTGACTAGAAGAGGTTGCTCCTTTATTTTCTGTCTGTGGCCAAAACAGCGCTCATGTTCTCCTTGTGTAGTAATAATGGCCCCCATAATTGCTAGGATGATGGCAGAACCACTCCAAAGGACAGAGGAGGATGAGGCAGGTGGATAGAAGGGGGGGGGGTCTGTGTGTGTGTCTATATGTGTGTGTCTATTTGTGTGTGTGGGGTGGGGTGGGGGGTAGGGGGGCTGTGGGTTAATGGAGTTTGGTGTGGGGCCATGGGGAAAGTCAAGACACACACGCAAACACACACACACACACACACACACACACACACACACACTCTGTTTACAGATCTGCTGGCCAAAGAAATAAAAAGTCTGCTTTTATTGTAGTGGTAAATAGAGAGGAAGCCCTGGGTACACACACACACACACGCACACACACACACACACAGTGCTCCCAAATGTTATTCCCATCTCCAGGGCCTCTCTCAAACACTGGGCTAACGGGTGACTTCTTTGAAAATGCGTCTCCACCTCAGCCCTCCCCAGGGGCATGGACACATGTGCTTGGGAGTCACTCCATAACACAGCCCAGATAGGGTGGATCTGGGTAGAGATCTGTAGGTAGAGGAGGAGCAGAAAGTGGAAATGCAGTTTTGGCATGGTGAGCATGAGAGCCCTGCTAATTGAACCAAAGTGCGCTCGGCTTCTGCACGGGCACTCTGCCTGGCATTCTCTTAGAGGAGAGGTGGGGGCAGGAGGTGGATGGGGGAGGGGATGGACTCAGCTAAAGTGTTTATTGCAACTTGTACACAGGTGTGAAGATACACATTACATCTGTGTGTGTGTGTGTGAGGGAGAGAGAGAGAGAGAGAGAGAGAGAGAGATGCATTGATTTTTAACACATAAAAGACCAAATGTGCTCCCTTTTCCAGATGAGAGCAGCAATGTGTGCGTGCGTGTCTGTTTGCGCACGGATGCACATCTGTCTGTGTCTGAATGTGTGCAACATGACATTAACCAGGTTTCCATCCAAGTTTTTTGCAAGAAGATATTTAGGGCAAATATTTTTTTTACCGATATAGCTGATGGAAAAGCTAATTTTGTAAATGTCGACATATACTGAAAAATATTATCTTTAGTGCATAAATACAATATCGTCACTCCAGATGACACTAAAACTACATTAGAGACAATTTCTGTCGGAAAAAAGGGCATTTAACGTACATAAATGTATGCCATAATGCATCAGGACCGATGGATCCACACATCTCATGAACCGGCCGTGTCAATCTAGAATGTTTAAGCCAGATATTTATTGTGAAGTTTCTCTCCACCACCTCTTCCCAGAAGGTCTTATTTCGTGGTCTTTCCCTTACCCGTGGTTTTCGTCGCACTGGGGTATTTTGTTCGATCTCTCGGGCAATCAGACAAGCAACTGCTTCATTCTGCTGTCATCTTTGGATATTTTGTTATAGACCTATTCCAATTATTTGTGAAACTGAAAAGACCGTGAGGTCATTAAGGTGCCAATTTAAAAAAAAATAACGGTCTGAGTAATCTCTCCATCTTTGTTTCTTTTTTTTAGCGGAGAGGGGTGTCACAAAAACAAAAGATAGATAGGTAGATAATTTGCGACATACTCAAAATTATGCATGGAAATTTTGCACAATTTTTTTTTTATGCATATTCTGTTTATCGATAACAAAACATAGTAAAAACTGGATTGAAAATTGGTTATAAAGGGCCACCTTTATACAGTGAATAGTGTGTACCGTGTACAGTGAATGTGTAGGAGTGTCTAGAAGGGTTTGGAGGGTCAGTTATTGGGGGCAGAATCTGAGACAATAGCCCCCCAGAGAGACTGTGAGTGTAGGGACTGAGATCTATTGTAGGGGGTGTGAAGAAACCATAGCACCCCAGGGACCATCTCTCATCAACACACTCCTTGTCTCAACTTGCATCTGTTGCTAATCATTAAACACACACTCTCTTTCTTTGTGTGATTGTGTGTTTGCGGTCTATAGAGCACTTTATGTGTGTGGTGAAGGTACTATACACACTGCAGTACACCCAGGCCCTGGTTGCGCTGTCAATTAAATTTAGCCCTGAGGAGAGACAAGCCTGGAGCAGCTCTGGAGCACTTAAGAAGGTAACACACACACACACACACACATGCACACAGACACATTCTTACCTCCTACATACACATTCTCTCACAATTAGTCTTTGTCTTCCTGATCTTTTTCTTGTTTTAAACACACACATATAAAGAACTGTTCTTTTTTTCAACCTACAGTAGCAGGTGTTAATAGCCTTTTAGAGCAGTGCTTTCACTCCTATCAGCAAAGGGACACCGAGAGAAATAAAATGTGCAAAGACCATAGAATACTTCACCAGAGCACAATGTTTCCGTGGGTTTGAAAATAAATGGACACAAACACACATACAAGCGTGCACACACACACACACACACACACACAACCAGAGAGGAGGTGGGGGATTGTTCCCCTTCAACAGTCCCCTCCAATCTTCTCCCTTTCTTTCCCCTTCTGTGCTCTTGTTAATCTGAACATTATTCTTCAGAGCATTTTGAAAACACCATTTATCGATCTCATTGTTCGCTTGTTATTTTTCAATGAAACCTCTGAGGACGAAAACAGTCGCTCACAGGTGTGTGTGTGTGTGTGAAAGAGAGAGAGGGAGAGTGGATGGTAATAAAAGGGGTAACAAAAGCATGTGGAGTCACCACGTTGAGAAAAGACATTTGAAAGACGCTAAATTTGCACCTCCATAAATCTTGCCAAAGCACCGAGCGAGAGATAAGAGGCCAAGCCGTTTTCAATTCGGGTTGATGAATGCAGAGGACCACACACACACAATATCACAGCATCCCGGGGGATTTTTATCTCAACGTATATTCAGTAATATTCCCCCGCTCTTATCAGCGCTAAAGAAATTGTATTAAATTGTACTGAGGCTGAGAGAGAGAGAACCGTCAGCTCGTCAGAGATATCTGCCTGAATTACGACAAAGACGACGCATTTGACAGAAAATGTCAACATGTGCTTCTTGTGAGAACAACCCGAGCAAAGGAGTACAGATAGCAGGGCAACGTTACAGCACGTTGCCTACTAGTATTCTGGAAGTGTGTGTGTGTGTGTGTGTGTGTGTGACATGCATGAAGACATCACTCACTGTCCACGTCGGACTATAAAGTCTTGACCATAAAACAACCTGTTTTGGAATGACTTTCTGCATCTCCCTTTATAAGTTAAGTCTCTTTATTGTCAATTTCTGTACATATACAGGACATACAGAGGTATTGAAATTACGTTTCTAGCTATCCCACACGTGATGCTCGTGGTCATGAGAACCAGAGGCCGCTGCATACACACGCGCCGCCTGCTTATGGCTTTCGCCCAATCACACACACTGTCACACACCAGTGGAGGGGGCTGCCATGCGAGGCTCCAGCCTGCCACCAGGAGCAATTTGGGGTTCAATGTCTTGCTCAAGGACACTTCGATAGGGTCAGGTAGAGTGGGGATCAAACCTGCAACCTTGCGGTTACCAAACGGGTTCCTCTACCACTGCGCCACCATCGGCCACATTATTGAAAACCTAAACTATATTTTTAGGTCAAATCCTGCCTGGTCCACTAACATGCTTGTTTGTCCTATGAAGTGATTTGTAGTTATCTCAGCAGGAGCCGTTTGCTGTGTCTGACCTGTGTGAATGTATTTGCTCTGCCACACAGAGCATGCCCAATGCCAGCAAATCCTGGGAGGCTCTACTCAGCCATGTGATTGGCGAGCTGTCCAAAGTGAAGTGCATATACGACACTCAGGCAGAAGAGGTGTCTATGGTAAGACCAACGCAGATGCATGTTTGTGTACAGTTTATCAGAACTGGCACATATTGTCTAACAATGTGAAGTAAATGATTCCATGACTGAATGTAGCCATTTAATTTCTTCAAATGTCAAATTTCTCTGATGATGACATGAGCCCAAGAACACAAGACAAACTTCTAGTGGTATTACAGGTGGTAGGTGTTTCCACCGGCTAGGCAAGAGTACGTAAGGACAAACATTAGACAAGAATGTGTTTTTTCTTAAGCTTGCGGTGTCATGACTTGTAGTATCTCTCTGTGGCACTACAGACTGGTGTTAGAGCCTATGCTTCAGAAGAAGCTGCATTCTAGCTTTTGTGTAAATTAAGTGTTTTTAGTTTGTTTTTGATCCTCACATGGGTGTATTGATTTTAGCCAATTGGCAGTCCATCATTACAGCCCTAGCACACAGCCATATCCGTATATGGAAATATCCCTTTTCTGCTAAAGAGTATGTTTGAAAGTGAAATGAGCATCATCCGAATGCGTCTTTCCCCTCTTCCCTCTCTCTCTCGTCTTCCCTCTCTCTCTCCTCTTCCCTCTCTCTCTCCTCTTCCCTCTCTTCCCTCTCTCTCTCCCCCAGCTGTGCTCCAGTGTGTGGTCTCCCCAGTCCATTGAGTTTTTCCTGCAGCAGTACTGTCTGCCCTTCCTCCGGCTCTCCTGTCTGCTCCAGCATCACCTGTATGGGGACAACCTCGCAGGCTGCCAGGTACACACACACACACACACACACACACACACACACAGTTACAGTACACACAAACACAGTTACAGTGTACACACACACACACACACACACACAGTTACAGTACACACACACACATGGTTCTTCAGCAATGACTCTTAACGTTGCCTGCTTTCCCACAACACAGACACTCGGACATATTTTCTCATAAATCATACATAATAAATACTTTGATAAACAACACCCCCCCCACACACACACACACACACACACACACATGTATCGTGTGTCGATCATGTGTTGCAGGTTGAAGAGGAGTTCTCCATGCTGGTGGTCAGCTTGGGCTTGCTGTCCCCCGCGGCTCAGGCTGGAAACCCCATCAGCAGTGCGGTGTGTCTGGAGTGGGCCTCCAATCCTTTCTCCCTGCTGCCCCAGTGGTGCACAGAGGTCACCATCCTCCCCGACACCCAGTCCGAGCAGACAGTGGTGAGGGAAACACACACACACACACACACACACACACATACACACATACCAAACCAAACCCTGTCATTACTAACCTGTGTGTGTGTGTGTGTGTGTGTGTGTTTGTGTGTGCATTTGTGTTTGTATCTCTAGACTCTACTGGTGCAGGATCCCAGCTGGGCGGCGCCTCGTCTGCTGCAGCTGCCGGAGAACTACAACACCATCTTCCAGTACTACCACCGCAAGGCCTGCACCTCCTGCAACAAAGTGCCCAAGGACCCGGCCCTCTGTCTGGTGTGCGGGGCCTTCGTCTGCCTCAAAGGACTCTGCTGCAAACAGCAGGGCATCTGCGAGTGTGTTCTGGTGAGTGCTGGACACAGATGGAGAGAGAGAGAGAGAGAGAGAGAAATGGAGGAAGGAAAGAGGAGGGAGAGAGATGGAGAAGGGGAGAGAGAGAGAGAGAGAGAGAGAGGAATGGAGGAAGGAAAGAGGAGAGGGAGAGATGGTAAGGGGGGAGAGAGAGAGAGAGGAAGGGTTAAAGGAAAAGGACTGAGGATTAATTAAAATGGTCTTTCTTAAATCATTGGATGATTTGACGTTCACCCTGAGGTGATTTTGTCCCTGGCGGTGAGTTGATTTGACCTGAGGCTTTGTGTCTGCAGCACTCTCAACACTGTGGAGCAGCCACAGGCATCTTCCTCCTCATCAACGCCTCAGTCATCATCATCATCAGGGGCCACCGCTTCTGTCTGTGGGGCTCCGTTTACCTGGATGCACATGGAGAGGAGGACAGAGATCTACGGTAGGACACACGCGCACACACACCAGCCGGGCGCAGATTCAATGTTGTTGAGCTCATTATAGATTTACAGTAGTTCTGGTGGAGTTGCACTCACCCTCTCCATGTGTTCCCTCTCTTTACATTCACATCCCTTTCTGTTCCTTCACTCGTCTCCTCCACCTGGCCAACTCCCACTGTTCATTTAACCTCCTACGTCTCTCTCTCTCTCTCTCTCTCTCTCTCTCCCTCCCCCTCCCCCGTCCCCGGTGGTGTGTGCACCCTGTTTCCCCTGTAGCCGTGGCAAGCCGCTGTTCCTGTGTGCTGAGCGGTACCGGGTGCTGGAGCAGCAGTGGGTGGCCCACACTTTTGACCACATCAACAAGCGCTGGGGGCCTCACTACAACGGACTCTAACCTTGCCCACCACTCAGGGTTGTCAACCTGGGACCCCACCTCTCTACCCGTTCAGCCACCCTAGCCTCACCCCAGGGCTAGTGGGTCAGCCCTGCCTGGTGTAAATGTTATGGTCAAACCCATATCATGTATGATAAAAAAAAACAAGTATAAAAGAAAGGAAGAAAGAAAAGAAAATGCAGTGCAAAAAAAAAACCCCCCCCCCCCCCCAAAGGTTTATGTGAAGTTTTAGTGTACAATCATGCCTATTGACTAACAGTGTGTGTGTTTTTAAGAAAAAAACAAAAACAATTGCTAACACTTACTTGAAGGAGTCTACATAAGCGTGACTTAAAGCAGCAATAAACAAGACATGACTCATTTCAGGAACATTCAATGATGTCATTAAGTGTCATTTTTTTCCTTACATGTATAAGGATGCCGACATTACAAAAACAAAATGACACTTGATGACGACAGTCTTAAACATGAAATGAGTGTCATTAATGTTCATGATGTGTGTCATGTCATGTTTATGACAGACTCATGGCACCCTAATGTAGACCTCTTCAAATGCAGCAAATGAAAAATATCTAAATAACTGAGTGGATTTTAAAGGAGAAAAAATGAGAGATGTAGAGGTTTGGGAGGAGCTTGGATTAAAAGCACAACTTTTATCCAGTAGTTAATCAATTTTACTTTTGAGCTACACAAGGAAAGGGTAGAACAGTCACATCAGAACCCGGCCACATAAGTATGACATCACAGCCAAAACAAAACAGCCATAACAAAAAAAACAAAAAACAAACACAGCCTCCCTCAGTGGGTAGACGAGTCTGTCACATCTAATTTAACACATGTTCATTATTTATATTTATATCATTATCAGTCGAGCTGCATCTGTGGAGGATGTTTGAGCATGTGCAGAAGGGATCTTGTGCGTATGGAACCATTACTGTGACTGGCTTTAGCTTTTAGCTCGCGGTGTATGGCTGAATTAAACACAAGTGATTTACACACTGTGTGTCGGCATACAGGGCCTCTGTTTTAGAGGCTAAGCATGATTTCAGCCAGAAAAATGAAAGAATAACACCAAGGGTATCACTTGGCCAGAAGCTAGCTACTAAGATGCAAGTAGCATTTTGGGGCTAAAACTAGATTAATGCTAATCTTTTGGTCCGACATAGAGTAGAGGGTTCACATCCAAGAGTCTCATTTTGGCTCTAAGGTTTAAGGTCTGGTTGCAAAAAAATCATCCTCAGGTATTTTGTTTTGTTATCTTTTTGTTTTTGCTGTAGTAAAAAAAAAGAAAAACAAAAAAAGTTTTTAAAGATATTTAAATAAATGCTGCTATTCATTATTTGGGGGAAAAATAGTTTGTGATTTACCTTTGTTAAAAAAAAATGTATAATTTCGGGCTAGGGAGTGTGTGTGGGTTTTTTTTTTTTTTTTTTTTTTT
This sequence comes from Limnothrissa miodon, assembly GCA_017657215.1. Lineage (NCBI taxonomy): Eukaryota > Metazoa > Chordata > Actinopteri > Clupeiformes > Clupeidae > Limnothrissa > Limnothrissa miodon. The sequence continues at coordinate 86,401 of JAGFZM010000334.1, read as the reverse complement.
TTTTTTTTGGATTTTTTTTTGTTTTGACTTTTGTATTCAAGAGATGAAGGTCTTGTATGTTTGTTTGGCTGTTCTGATTTGCTTGGCTTGGTTTGAATGGGCTGGCAAGCTTCACCAGACGACTATTGATCCTCAAACCACAGACTAACATGGGGGGCCTCCGTTCAGCACCGATACAACCCAGTGTGGGTCCCAGAGACACCAGCCATGTTATGGCACTCCTTTTATAACGTTAACCGTGCAAATAACGTTAACCGTGCATATGTAACAGGTGGCATCTCCAACAGCCTTGTGTTGCGTTGTCACGTTACCAAAACATTGGCCTTTAAGTCACGTTGAAATCCTCTCTTACAGATGATGTGCCGATCACCTAACAGTTACCCTGATAGGTGCTAGGACTACAACAGTCTAAGGACACTAACTCAAAAGGAAGGAAATGGAATGGAAAGGGATTTATTTGAAAACACTATCGAGTAGGTTTTCCAATTCATCAGTTCCCACACAAACTACTTATGTTGATAAAGCAGCACTTTCCCTGTGGGGTGTGTTAAATGACCAATATGTTAACATTCTGGCAACAACCCAGCATACCCAAACTGACATACCTGGCATAGCCATCACTGTGCTAGTTTTTCTCTTAAGACCTTGGTGCCAAACTTAAATGGGTCAGTTATCTGTTGTAGAGCATTGTGTGTGTGTGTGTGTGTGTGTGTGTGTGTGTGTGTGTGGTCTTCTACAGTCCACATTGCACTTGGGTCGGTATTTGGAAATTGCTCTTGAGAGAAGAACACCAGTTGGCTTAAAATCACACAGTCACATTTGACTCCCATTATGTGGTTGTTGTGTCCCCCATTAGTTATTTTCTGATGATCAAATTCTTTTTCGATTTGTTCCGCAGAGTTTTGGTTTTGGTCATTTATTTATTTATTATTCTACAGGTTTACATTGAAAGTTTGAAGAAATGTCATGAAATTCACAAGCAATTCAGCTAGAGCAGGACTTTGCCCTATTGTGTGGAGGGGTTGTAAAAAGTATTCCCAGATGACGTTTTTATTGCATCACATTTTTAGACATTTTTGGAGATTTCGCCTGCAAATCTTCATACTGTCTCAATTTTCTTCTCCCGAGGATAGCAAGAGTGCAAGAGTGATCTAATTTATAGGAATTGGGTAGAAACCAAAAACCCTTTCTCTGTGTTCGGCCATAACATAACGTATGAGGAGAATGCATAGACTTTCCCTTTATAATCTAACCCCTCACCTCCTGCCCTAACCCCGCCCAGCCACATGTGCGTACACACACACACACAGCTCATACATGCTGCTGATTTCTTTGGTTTACTTTAGCATCTCCCATCATGAATATTATCAAAATGATGATTAAACAGAATGCCCCCCACACCCTTTCCTCCCACTTTAAAGGCTGCAGATCTTGAGTGTGTTGTTGTTTGAGTGCTGGGTTTGCATCGCAGTGGCCGCGGGCCACAAGCTCCCGTGTGAGCGGTGACTACAGGAAGGATACAGATACAGTACATTACTGTAGGTGCTGACTCGCTTCCCCATCTCATCTCGGGAAGTGTGATTTAGACATTAAATGAAATGCTAATGTAACATATGTGAATAAACTATGAAGATGCTCTGGCTTTTGTGCAGCGTGTCTTTTGTCATTGTTTCTTTAAAGTGCACAGGACTACATGTCCAGAATAATCCTGCTTTAAATCCTTACGATAGCCATTGTAATACTGTAGGTGTGTGAATTGTTTGGTCTCCTTTGCTCTTCCAATAGAGTAATGAACAATGATGGGGTGACATAAATATTTTTTTTTTTTTTCTGAAATTTTTTTTTTCTTTCCCCCCCCCCCCCCCCCCAATAAGATTTTTTTTTTCTCGACCTGCTCATCTGCTGGGTGTAGGGTCATGCCTTGGTTTGCCTGCGACAATGTTGATGCGTTTTAACCCTTTATTCAACTAGTGTGGTTTTGGATATTTCCTTTACAATCGCTTTATATGACAAATTAGATAGCAAATTATTTTTAATAGGCTACTTTTATTTAGACTTCTTGATTAAAATATGACAAACATAAGTAGCTTTGCCATTTATGATATTTTATTGCAATATTCTTTTATATATTTACAATTAGGTCCAAAAAAATATGTTTAAATGTACATATTAAGTGCGATATGTAATATTATTATTTGTATGTGTAATTTTTAGGGTAAAATAACAATAGTTTGCATTTTCATGCAAACTAATAACATGCATGCGAGTAATCCTATCTTCATTGACCTTAATTTGCTCCATGAAAACCATTTCATCTAAGGACACCTAAGCATTCAAATATTACGTTTACAATAATTTCAATGTGTCCTGCAAAATGTAAACATTTAACAATAGGCCACTAATGTAACCATGTGAGACATATTTTGTATAGCCTGGCTAGGTCATGAAAAATTTTAGGCCGCCAACATGTAGGCCTACAGTAACCGATTTAGTATAGCGCAGCACAGTCAAATCAGTAAAATGCCAACACTTGTGCCGCCTGAGCCACTAGAGGGGCCCATTATAACACTCTTTCAACCACTGTATTGTGTTTGTTTAATCAACTGTCCGGCTAAAACAATACATAACCCGGTTATGTAAATCATCCTCACTTCACCAGCGTTGTCCCAAGATATCATAATGATGACTCATCTTGGAAATCTACCCGGCACGGAACTGAGATTGGGGCGCTGGCGTAGCCTATGCGTAACTCTTTGGAGTGTCTCATTAAATGCTTGATAAATTCTAACCTCTATTGGCAACAATTGGCCTACATTTTCAAGCATCCAACAGTGATAGATGTAGATTACATACAGCGATTTATTTTGTGAGTAAGCCTAAATCAGTATAGGCCAAACATTTTAGTGACGGTGGCAACAGTGAGACGCATGTGAGTATATCACGTTCCTGGGCTTTTGGGGTGGCAGCTTCGTACCTTAAATCCGAAAACCAGTAGGATGTTCGTTAACAAAGCGTCTGAACCTCCGAAAACTAAGCTACTGTAAAGCCAGCTCCGAAGTGAAAATTGGTTAGCGTTAAATAGATACAGTAATTGAAAAAGAAGCCATGTGCCTTTTCAGATACGACTGATACCCAACAATTAGGCCTAATCTTATTAAGACAGTGTGGCATGACAGTGAACAGTTGTAGTTTAGGCCTATAATAAAAGTTCAACTAAGCCATATTCCTTATGAAAATGCACGTCAGCCGAAAATGACAGGATATAGACAGGCTGAAGGAATTACGTGTTTTCTGGTGGATAACTGAAGAGTTTATGTAATGTACAAACAGCATGTCTGGCACTGGCCTGTAAACAGTTGGGCACAAATTAGGCAGCTGCTTGGTGAAGTTTAGGAAATCCTGCTAAGTATTGAGGCATTTTAAGACCTCAGATAAGTAGCCTATGGTAGGAACTTGACAAAATTCCACTGCGTGTCCGTAGCCAGCCAGAACTTACAGAAAGGGTTCTTGATTTATTTTGCCGGTGTAGCCGAGTTTACAGGCGACAAGTGAGAATTCAAGGCAGTGACACCACCGACTGCGGCAGTTATCAAGTTCTGATTAATTATTAAACGCATACCCGACAGGAGCGGAAGCCTTCCAAATCACATCGGATATGTTACTAGAAGGACTATGGAAGGTAAGTCAAAACCTTTTAAACGTTCCCTTAACGTTTGTGTTTTTGGAATACTCTGCATTTTGTGCAGCGTAGCCTTTTGGCAAATCGAAACAGACATTTGTTGATTAAATGTAGCCTATTCAGGTAGCGACCGACACAAGCATGCTATTTGAGAACCGTTTAAAAAGCCAGTGCGCTATAAATTGGCATGAAATTATGGTTGAATTAGCCTACTAGTCTACCTGGTTGCACTGTCAAGAAAATATTTTTCTCTTCTAGGAATCACATATGGACAGACAAATGAAGCATCAAATGGGTAGGCTGGTTGATAACGATTTATTTTTAATCTGCCATCCTTAAACATAACCACTTAAAACCAAACTTCACAGCAGTAGTCTACTTTTTTCTCAGAAGAAAACCACGGTAGCTGAATGAAGAATTGACGCTCAGCTGCTGCTGTCCAAATCGGCGCACTTTAAGTCATTTTTTGATTAAGCCACCAATGCAAGAATAGTTTTTTATATTCTCCTTGTGGGCTATCACAGTTGATGACTAATTGCATATAGGCTACATTTCATAGTCACTCGAAATTAGCGGACATGGGGCCCTGCATGGTTTAAGAGGTTAAATTAGCCTAATTAATCGGTAAACCGTCTGAATGTTGAAATTTGTATGCCTATTGTGTGTGATTCATCATGACTATTATTAAGTAGTCTAGTTTAGGGCAGAATCCTGACTGCTCTTTTAAGGAATTCGTTTACTTGAACTGTCAAATATGCCAAGGACAGAATCATGCCTGTGCTTCTTTTATTTTTTTTAAAAAAGATGTTCAAATAACAGCTGCTCTGCCCATGAAAAGGCAGTGAATGAAAAGAAAGTGAATTCTTTCATAACATAGCTAGGTCCATTTCAGACTTTTTTGCCAACCAAAGTGTGCCATCCTTGTCCTCTCTATGGGAGGCAGTGGATTCGATAGAAACAAAGTGTTGCATGAGCCTGGCTGTAAAAGTTTTCTTGTCAGAACGTTTTCTCTGTCAGCCATAGTCACAATGAGATGGGCTTTGTTTGTTTGTGTCCAATGCTCAGGCAGAAGGATGAAAAGACTGGGGAAAATCAGCCTGAGGCCAATGAGTTTTTCCACATCCATGGCAGGATATGGTGAGAAAGCACACAGCTAGGCCCAACACAATGCAGTCTCGCTTACAGTAGGCTCAACATGACAGCTCCTCTTAACTGCCACATTGACATAGGCTATGCCTACAGATCCTGACTAGATCTGGATGTCTCCCAGCTAGTTCACATTCCAGGGGATTCACCAAACAGTATGAACATATGGAATTTGAATCTGGTTATGGTAAGGTGAGACTACAATAGGCAGGTACACTGTGTAAAAAAACAACAAGTAAGTTCAGTTAGGTTAAGTGGTTCATAAGATATTCACATGCTGTCTGGTCTTTTAGGACAGCTCTCTCTATAAGTGATAATTTCTGGATGGGGTTCCAGATCACAATCAAATGTGAGATTCACATGACAGCTTTGTTACACCCATGCCTGTGGTAATCTCAACATGATTAGCCTAAAGCAGAACTTTTTAATTATAATTTTATTTTATCACTAAGAACCAGCTGAACTGTATATTTTTGGTGTGTGTTAGAGGGAGAGGGGGTGATGAAACACATAAACAATTTTGTTTTGTCCTAAGCCTTTTAAATGAGCCTGTAAATGCTGCTCTAGCAGTACTCCTGGGTCACTTTCAGATGCACAAATTTGCAAACGCTATTATCGAGCCTCAAAGAACAGTTTCTGATGGTCAAAAGCGTATGATACCTTTAATAACTCCGTCAGAAAGCATTATAATGTTAACAGTTTTGCCTAGGCTATCAAAGAGGAGCAGAGGAGCACTACGTTCAAATAGGCAGCCATGCAGATAACTTTAAACTGTGCCTATACATTCAGCATACACTACAAAAGTCAAAAACAATTACCATGCAGAACATTCATCTAGTAATTAAAATATTTCATCTGAAAAAACGATGAAAGAAAATCTAGCATAAGAAATCTCTCAGTGCTTCCATTTTTTGTCTGAAGAACTGTCCGGGCCACAAGGGGTGGCCCTTGGGCCACTAATTGAACAGAGTACACAGTAATTAGTTACTGCATAGAGATTGTTGTACTTTTGTAGTTGCACTATAAGGGTGAATTAGCAAATCTGCATTTTTATTGTCAGTGTCACCTCTTTTAAACGGGGTCTTTGTGTTGCACTGATATGTAAACCAATGGGGAATATAGACTCACAGTAGACTCACAGTGTAGACTTACTAATCACTGGTCTCTCAACACATTAAGCTGTGGAAATGAGCATATGTCAGTTCGAATATATAGGCTCTTATCTGCCACGTTTGCCACAGGCCCTTATCTGTCAGCCCTGGATAATCAGTAGCTATGGGTGATGTCATTGTAACTTGCATCATCCCGCTTCCCTATACAAAATCTGACTGGGTCTGAATATGAAGGGTCCAGCACTAAGAAGTTAGCTAAAACCAGAGGGTGCTGTTTCCACTTATTACTTGTACACAACTTGTACTTGAACAAGTTGTCAGGTGTGAAAAATTAATCTCAATTTCACAATTAATGGCAATCGCCACAAATTATCGGGGAATATCTAGCATGCCAAATTACTGAACAAATTGTATAAGAAAGGCAAGTGCAAGTGTAAGGCAACAAAATGGGCAGCACTTAAAGGACATCTACTATACATTATCCTTCACCTATAATTCATATGCTGAATAGACTATTCTATATATTTTTTTCCCTGTTAAACAAAGTGTTTTGATAGGTAATGAATGTTTGGAGTTGGTATATCGCAAATATATTATAGTCATTCAAAGCAACCTTACAACTTATTAACCAGATAACTTATTAACTGCCAGGTTAAATGGGAGGGCATAAATGACATGCATTAACAGATATGGTAGGCTTTATTTTGGCATCGTCAGCTTTACAGACGTTAAAAAGATGCACCAAGTACAGGGGCCCGGGGAATAACTTGTTGTTATTCAAGGAAGATATCTTGGGCAGATCAAAATTCCAGAGGTCATGCAGAAAAACAAAATTTGTCATCTATTACTTACACATTGGGTCTGTCCCAGTTTGCTACAGTATAAAGGATTCAAGGATTCAAGGATTCAAGGAGGATTCAAGGAGTTTATTTGTCACATACATGAATCACTAACGCAAAACATGCAGTGAAATTGCATTGAAGAGAAGATGGATAAGGGGAAAGAAGAAAACAAGATAAATAGCCATTGCCATTTAGCCACTGTACATAAATAGTTCATTCAAACAAACAGGACTCAGGATCCATGTAGAAGGCGAGCTAAGATGACTTTGAGGTCGTGGATTCGCAGCTGAAGTCGGGACACAGGAGCGACACCAAGTAGGGGATGACATCGCGTCGGAGACCACTGGACAGCAGCCGATCTGCAGGCAGCGCCGCCCTCCTCCAAACACGGCCCTCCCGTGAAAAAAATAAAGCATGATTACAGAAAGCCAGTTCAATCTACCTGTGAAAAAACTTACAAGGCTTTAGCTGATGATGGTGTAGTAGGTTATACAGTAGACATACTGTAGGTACAAGGCTTTAGCTGATGATGGTGTAGTAGGTTATACAGTAGACATACTGTAGGTACAAGGCTTTAGCTGATGGTGGGTTATACAGTAGACGTAGGTACAAGGCTTTAGCTGATGATGGTGGGTTATACAGTAGACGTAGGTACAAGGCTTTAGCTGATGAGTGTGGGTTATACTGTACAGTAGAGGTACAAGGCTTTAGCTGATGATGG
>JAGFZM010000334.1:67149-78891 GCA_017657215.1 Limnothrissa miodon | reverse complement strand
TGGGTTATACTGTACAGTAGAGGTACAAGGCTTTAGCTGATGATGGTACTGTATGATATTATATGATGGATGTTTTTTTTTATTTGGACTCTTTCAGAGTATTTTGGATGTTAATAATCCATGTTAGATCTTCAGTAAGGTGTAATAATCTTGTGGCTCTTGTAGCTCGCTCACTGTGTGTGTGTGTGTGTGTGTGTGTGTGTGTGTGTGTGTGTGTGTGTGTGTGTGTGCAGCTCACTGGGTATGTTTCCCCTCACTGTATTTTCACTGATGTGTGTGTTTTTCTAATTCATAATGGGGTTAAATGCTGAGATCACATTTCCCAGGATTAAAAGTAGATTAATAATTATACTTATCCCTACAGTGATCTTTTCAGCCTGGACTTTTCGTTTGGTCCGATGGTTCGGTTCTTTTTGATAATGTGAACGCAACCGTACCGAACCTGGGTGCGGACCTGGGACCGGACCCGAGTCCGCCTGAAAGAGGTGGTCTGGGGTACGGTTCGCTAGAACGCTGAAGTAGGTTGCTAAGCAAACATTCTAAAGAATGTAAAGAATCTTTACTTTTTATCATCGTTTTTCCATTCTACACACTTAGGGTGCCGTAAGGTCATGGAAATTTCACTTTAGGTCATTGTAAAGTCTTGGAAAGGTTTTGAAATTTTGTCAGTGAAGAAGAGTGGGAAATCTGCTTTTATCATTTCACTCCCAGTTTTTCCATGAAATAAGTTGCCATAATTTCACTGTCAATGGGTGTTCCCATCTCCAGTATTCACAGAAATAGTGTTGCCAAATTACGGGATGTTTCAGAGTTGGAAACTTTCCATTGGAATTAACAGGAATCTATGGGAATTAACAAGAATTAATGGGAATAAACTAAGAATGATCATAATCATAAGTTGACATACAGATAGTACATAATAATAAGTATATAACAGTACATAACAGATTTCTAAATGTCTGAACTGCTAAATTAACCTTTCTAAACCACATATAGACATCACAGACACTGACATTTGAGGCTACACGTTTGAGGCTTGATGATATAACTTAGATGATAATTGCCACAATGTTTAATTTTAAATTGCAAAATCAAAATATATTGCTAGCTCACTGGTAAAGCAGATATGCTAAAGGTAGCAAGCACCTTTTAATCTGAGTCATGTACTTTAGATGTATCCTTTTAAAAAAATGTCTGTTGTATGACAAAATATGTTGTTGTTATATGATTTATATGGCCTATGTTTCTTTAAACCATCCACAATTTCCAGTTAATTACCATAAATTCCCAAAGTACCTGCCTTTTAATGTACCCCTAGCTCTGTCTCCTTTTATTGAGTAATAACTTCTCTCCTGTCCTCATGAGATGTTGTACTTTTCAAATCCATGCAGTATCTTTTGCAACTAGGTACTATATGTGGTACATAACAGAACCCTGGTCCCTACATTTAACTAAAATACACTGCATATACTCTATGTAGATGTTTTTGGGGAATAAGTACAGGTAGGTTCGCATCACACAAATGAACATAAAAACAGCTCTTTTCAAGGCATGTGTACTGTTGAGACCTCATGTAGTAATATTAAATGAGTATTTTGTTGAAGGAACACTTTCTGCTAACAGTATGGCCAAATGCCACTGTGACATCTCTTTTCTTCTGTTTCACGGAGAGAAAAGGCACAAAACACCTTTAATTGTCTCTCTATAGTTGCAGTAAGCATTGAAACCAACAAACGAGCCTGAAACTGGGTCTCAGGGTCTCTACCTTTATTTTAGCATTAGAAGTAATATGTACTCATTTAAGTTTAGTTCAATATGTGTGTGTGTGTGTGTGTGTGTGTGTGCTCTCTTGCTATGGCCGACAGAAAACACCATGTCAAGCAAATACAGCCAAGCACTTGCCAAGCAAAACAGCTTAATAATTTTCATAAATAGGAACTTTGAAGAGTGGTGTTCTTTGGAGATCAGCAGAAAGCACATTACCAACAGACAGGCAGACAGAGAGAAAAAAAAACCTTAGATGCTAATCATGTGACCTCCACCTCAGACTCTTAACAAAACCCACTTCCTGGTTACCTGTGTAACCCGAGAGACTAATATCAGCCCCCATTATGACTGGTTACATCTGGTGCCTGAATATTTAAAGACGGCTCATGTGGCAGCATACAAGAGGATGAATTATTTAGCCTGTTTGATTAGCATTATGTCCCAGAAGCCATGTTAGCACTCCGCATGGAAACACATCGACTGAGTGCCTGACAGGGAGTCAGCTACTTTTATAAAATTGGTAGGTTCGCTTTTGATCATAATTGCAGCAAAAGTTAATTTTTAGAAATTGCAGCAAAAGTTTTTTTTTTTTTTAGATTTAATTCTTGTTTTATTTTAGTTTTGATTATATTCCACTTTTGAGAGTATGTTTCCTTTGGGGTTACTATTTTCTGAAAAAGCTGGTGGTGAATGTGGTTGCAGTAAAAGTGAGAGACAGATGGTGCTAGAGGTGTTGATTTAAGTTTCAAGTCATTGTAAGGAATAACCTTTTTAAACGGATTCTTGTGATAATTGAGGGATGCTCTGGTGCTTCTTTGCAAGAACAAGTACATAGTGTACAAATGCATAGTGATGTCTGTTTTTGTCTATTCTTGGTCTCTGCTAACTAGTTGAGGATTCCCTACTGACAGGTGTTATGAAACATGATAAGTTTCCGTCGTGGATGTAGTGAGAGTTACTCTTCCAGTTTATTTGTGTGCTTTAATGTCCTTCGAGAGCAAACCGACTGGATCCACTGCTGAGATGTGTGTTTGTGTTGTTATACTGTCTGCTGCTCACTACTAGCAACCAGTGAAAGTTAATATCACACCAAGGCTATCGGATGACATTTGTGACCTGACCGTGCATGTGCACATGCATGCTTGCACACACACACACATACACACACGCTCACACACTGACATGGACACCTTCAAGCCCACCTTCAATAAGGAAACACCTTGGTATTTCGTATAGTTATAGCTTGAATAGAGATGTTTTTGTATTATTTATTATTTTTTTTAACTGGTATAGCTTTGAAAGGTAAAGTAGTTTTTCTTTTTGTAAACCAAACATGTATACACTTGAATCACTTAGATGATTACTTAGACGTTAGATGAGGGTGAATCTTTGAGCTTTGTGATGTCTCATCTGATGATGGGTGACTCGCTGGGCCGTTCTCAGCCAATCAGGCATCTGAAGCACTGAAGAATGTTTTCAAGATCATCAGTCAACCCCTTAAGGCACATTGTGTGGGTTTGTCACAGCAAACAGATGAAGGAATGTGAAGTATATATCATCCACTGTGCCTGTGGAAATCCACTGTTAGAAACCATTACTCACGTGTCTAAGTGAGGAGAGAGAATAAGAGGGAGGGATGGGAAGAGAAAGAAAGAAAAATGGAGAGCAAATGAGAGGGGATCTGGGAGAGAGTGTGTGAAAGAATGAAAGACTCAAGAAGATGCTGGGAGAGAACAGAGGAAAAACTGAGAGTTGAGAGTGCACCAAATAAGGTAATGATTAGATGGGGGGGGAGGACTGAGAGATACATAGGTCCATGCACTCAATACGTAGTAGAGGTACTGCTTGTGCACATACTTTCACATGTACTGTATACACACATGTATAGCAATTTAACAGCTTTTGGGGAGAAAACTGTTTAGTGTTAGTTGTCCTTATTTTCCAGAACCCACTGCCAGAAGGGCGAGTTGAAGGTGGAAAGGGCCAGATAATCGGTGTCTGAAACAATGTCATTATATGTAGCTTACGCTAACCTGCTTCTGCCCAGTAGCCTTTTCTGCATGATGTGGTGTTTCTGTGTTTCTCTGCAGCAGAGGAAGGTCGGCTCACAGTGATGAGAATTATAGTGGCTCTACAGAGTTTGACTTTGGCGAGTTGAGTCAGCGGCCTTAAGAAAACGCTTGATGATGGTGGAAATGTGTGTGTCCCACATCAAGGGACACGTACAATTCCACAGAGGGAGGGATCATTTGGTGCATTTGTCTTCGACCTCCTGTCAGGCAAAAATAAATGTTCCACGCCCACACGGTCTGTTTGTGTGTGTGTGTGTGTGTGTGTGTGTGTGTGTTTGACAGTATTTGTGCTTTAGGCTGGGAGATGGAATATGAACAGCCTGTAACCAGTTAGAAATATATAGATTTGTGAGGGGGAAGGGTAGATAAATGCCATCATAGGTTAATAAAAGATGTGTGTATCTTTGTCTTATAGGCACCTAAATCTGTCTAATGGTATTTCTATGTGTGTTTCTGGTAGACATTACTGTGTATTGGTAATATTTATTTGTATGTTTATGCTTGTGATGTACATACTGGTAATCTCTCTCTCTCTCTCTCTCTCTCTCTCTCTCTCTGATGCATACTCAATGTGTCAAGTTGTAAAGATTCTTTATGATGGATGATTGGTCCTTTGCACACTTGTATTGTCTTCTTCACTTGAGCCCCCACATACTTTGAGTAAAATATAGTGTGTGTGTGTAAAACAGAGAACTGTTGTGCAAATTTGGTTAAGGGAATGAACTAGTCATGTAAGTCTATCTGGCCCTTTTTGTTTGTTTCTCTTTTGTCCTATGCTTTGTGGTTGTGGCTAGGGTGAACCTTACAGTGCACACATAAACACACACACACACACACACAGCCTGCAGGAACACACGCCGCTGGGTCTGGTCAGGGATACTGCACAGACGGGGAACTGACTTGTGCCTGGGCCTACACAAAGTTCCTTTTCCATAATCAAGATAGAAGGTTCAGTTAGAAATGATTGATGGAGTGAGTGTTAAAGACATGTTTGTGTGTGTAAAAGCAAGTGTTTCTTTAATACTGTGTCTGTTTGTGTGTGTTCAGAAGAATGCTCCTCTCTCAGTCCCCTTAGCCAGTGCTTCATGCAGCCTTATTGTGCTTCAGTGAGCGTTCCCATGCCAACGGATGCCTTCCATGGCTGTCCCGAGAGGGAATCATTTATGTAACCAAGTATGCGCTTGCCCCTCTGAGAGGAACACTCTCACTGCAACATTATGTGCCGGCTCCGCCGTGACTCCTGATCCATGACACCCACACATGCACACGATCAGAGAGAGGGAGGTTACCAGTAAGCCATATGCATTCACATAGCCCTAGCACATGTCTTGCAGAAGCTGAGTTGGATTGGGAGGGCTGGGGGGGTCAGTTTGTGTAGGAGGGAGCGCTAACGGTAAAGGTTGCGTTGGCCTTAGTGGAAGCGCTCAGTCAGCGGGGAGCTAATCTGCTCTGCTAATCCAATAGTCGGCGAGGGAGCAGATTAGCGCATTCTTAGCGAGCGCTGACCGGATCTCTCCTCTTTCACTCTTCCTGCCCCTCAGCAAACTCTCCGAACATCTCGCACTCTAGAGAGGCTACAGCGCCAATCTCACTGGACACCCGCCTGCGCGTGGCTTTGTGTATTTATTTAGAATTTGTTTAAAATGACCTGATGCATCAGAGCAGTTGAGTGGTGTATGCGCACAACTGTTGTATAAGGATGGCTCAGTGTAAATTGTAAGTACAGTAGCCTATGTGTGGTTTTTAGCATTGGCTTTTGTGGTCTCAGTTTTGGCTAGCTTGTGTCTCTGAGGTGTTGTGGGTGTGGGTATGGTGGGCGAGTGGATGTGATTGTGGGTGTGTGTTTTTTATGTTTCCTTGCACACTACATGCTTGCACTCAGCGTGTTGTGGTTGCGTGCCTGGGCTGTAAGCCTGTTAAGTGGCTCCCATTGGCAGCAGTGCAGGTGCCACTGAGCTCAGCCACTGTGGCACGCTGCCCCTACTTCCTTATTTAGCTGACAGAACTGACCTTACCTCACTGTGTGTGTGTGTGTGTGTGTGTGTGTGTGTGGCATTGGCCCTGTCTCGTTAAGTGTGAATCTACAGAATTCAGCATGTTGGGCTTCTGTTAGATGCCTGACCCATGTAGTGTAACTATTATGAATGGATCCCAGACTTCACGTCCATACAGTGCAGTAGGCTGTATTATGTTGTCTGATATTTCGTACTAGAAATTGGTTCATGCTTAAAATATGGTTTATTGGCGTATAGTCCTATATGGCTTGCTTTTTCTTTGAATGCATTCACTGCAATGCTGAAACATGATGCAGTAAGGAGGTAGGTATACTGCAACGTGTGCTCTAGGGTGGTGGCACCCATAGTGAACATGTGTTTGTGTTCCTGACATCTTTTGGAAAATCTTTTTTTTTTTTTTTGAACGGCTAACAGTTAGGGCCCAAGCAGTGTAGGCTCTGCTCTGAGGTAAGGTGTTTGTGTGTGCTGTGCAAAGCTGTCAGGACCGTGCATCGATCATGTTCTATTGTTACTTGTCAGTATTGCGAGCTGGACCTTTCAGACTCATCTACGACTTGCTCTGTTTTACTGTGTGTTAAACTGTACAGCTGTATTTGTTTCAATGTTTAATGTGTTTGCTGTTTGTGTGCATCTCTCTATCTCTCTCTCTCTCTTTCTCTCTCTCTCTCTCTCTCTGTATGTGTGTGTCTGCATCTGCATATGTGGGTGTGTGGTGAGTGTGTTTGTGAGTGCCATGGAGTTTATGGAGCCTATGTAAATGTCATGTCATGGAAAAGATTTGAGGTTTGATAAAGTCTGATGCAGGCATGTGAAGGAACCAGGTGCCATAATATCCCTAGCCTCTAAGTGTCAGGCATCCACACTGATGGTGATGGATAGCCCTGGTACAGGTGTTTACAGTAGTACAGGTGTCTTCCCACATCTCTGTGTGTGTGTGTGTGTGTGTGTGTGTGTGTGTATGTGTCGGTTAACTCACCTTTAAACAAAACATTCATAAATCATAAATTATTTCTCCTTTACCCCTCCCCCCACACTCCCCCGTTCTCTCTTCCTTGTGTGTCTTTCTCCACTTCCTTCTTTCCTCCCCTTTTCTCTTCTCCTTTCTTCCTACCCCCACCCTTCTCATCCTGTCCTATCCTTTTCCGCTCTCTTCTTCTCTTTCTCTTCCTCCCTCCTCCTCTCTTTCCTCCTCTCCCCACCCTGTCTGTGCTGCAGGAGGTCTCTGTATGGGCTGTACCCCTATAAGTCCAGTATGATTGGGCTGGAGGCTCTGGCTGACCCGTCCTCTGACTGGGACATTGTGGAGACCATCGGCAAAGGCACCTACGGCAAAGTCTACAAGGTCACCAACCGCAAGGATGGGAGTCAGGCTGCCGTCAAAGTCCTTGACCCCATCAATGTAAGGACTTGCACACACACACACACATGCATACACATGCACAGCAACATACACTGGTTTTCCCACTACTATGTAGTACTATGTATTTGTCTTATGTATTGATTTATTACAAATTGTCTTTTATTACAGTCTTTAACACTTACTTGAATGGAAATGTTCAGTGATTCATCCCTACTGTACTTTTTTAGTGAACGACTCCAAACTTTATTTTCTATTTTTTCTTCTTGTGTCCTTCAAAGTCACCCTTGTCATTGAAGCTCAGACATTCCACGGGTTGCTTCCCATAAACGCATGCATGTCTTTGTTGAAAGATAGAGAGTCTCTGTGTGTACTGTATTTTATTGGCCTTTTCTCTCCTTGCTTTGCTTACTTACTCCTGCCAGAACTCCGGTGATCACGGCAGAGTAAGTCATTCTTCCTCTTTTCCTCCTCCTCCTCACCCTCTCTCTCACCCATTTTGTCCTCCATATGCTTACTTCAATTCTTATGTTTTTTATGTTGAATGCTCTTCATCCATTTTAAGTGAGAATAAATGGCAGATGTCGCTCATCAACATGTCGTGCCATTAAAGTCTGAGTTAATGCTAGAGACTGCATAAGAATGAATAAGATTTCATAAGAGAGAAACAATTCATTAAGACTGTTAGGCAGCCTAGGGGGTGTCAGTGTTTAGCCAGTAATACATTTAGGAATAATACTGATAGAACTGAATTGTTTTTCTGTTTGCAGCACAGGGCTTAGGAATGTGTGCTTACAACACACCTATTACATTAAAAACCTTACGTAATTGATTGATGACTTAAGTCCTTTGTTCCTAAAGCCACTTAACAATTAAAGTGGGATTGAGAGCATCTTGGATCTTCTGTGGACATCTTTAATCAAACAGGTTCTGCAGTCACGCATTGTGTGTCAGTCTGAGTCCCAGGCAGTGGGTCCAGAGTTATTGTCCTTCCCAATGTAAGGAATGCAATTCAATTTAATTTAGTTTAGTTTTTTTTTCCTCCCTCTATCATTAACCAAAGAGTTTACAACATTCACCTGATACAATGTGAGATGCTCATATTCCATGTGTTCCATGAACCCCAATCAGCAAATATGTCCCAGGTCACACCTGCCCCCAGTAACTGCAGTGAATATATCCCACACTGTCCTATCACCCCCAACCCACCACCACACACAGACACACAGTGCACCCCAATCCCCCACCACCACACAGTGCTACACACACAACGCCTGTAAGTGGAGTTCATGTGCCCCCCCTACAGGATGTGGATGAGGAGATCGAGGCTGAGTACACCATCCTGCGCTCCCTCTCCAACCATCCCAACGTGGTCAAATTCTTTGGCATGTTCTACAAGTCAGACAACCTCGCTGGTGGGCAGCTGTGGCTGGTGCTGGAGGTGGGTGCCACTGTGGGTTGTTTGTTTGTTTGTTTGTTTGTTTGTTTTGCAACCAAACAGCAGCCAAATAATATTGTGTTTTTGTCGGCGGGGTGATTGCAAAGAGCAACATAAAACAATGTGATGCTCTTCAATATGACGCTAAGTTGCTCTTCTCTAACATCCTCTTTGTCTCTTTCTCTTCTTTACTATCTCTCTCTCCACACACACACACACACACACACACACTCACACACACAATCACTATCTTTCTCTGTGTGTGTAGCTCTGTAATGGAGGCTCTGTCACAGAGTTGGCCAAAGGTCTGCTGCTGAGGAGCAAACGTCTTGAGGAGCCCATCATTGCATACATCCTATGTGGGGCACTGCTGGTAAGTAGCACACACATACAGACACAAGCTACACACACACACACACACACACACACACACAGACGCAGACACATATGTGTTAATACATGTATACAAATGCATACATACAAACATGCACGCACATGCAAATTAACATACACACACACACAAACACTTGCTAATACACTTATACAAATGCATCCATACAAACATGCACACACATACATGTACACATACACATACACAAGCCTGCTGAGAGGGTTATGCAAGGTTGTGCGTGCATTCATCCATGCACACTTGCATGAAGTCAGTCACACACACACACACACTCACACACAACTTCCAGAGAAACAGTGACCAGGCAATCCTTTAATGACTGCTGTGTGGGAGGTGTTTTTCTTTGTGTGGATTAAACCCACTTCATCCTGGACGCCCCACGCAGCGATGAATACCCGCCCTGATCCGGTGACAAAGCAGTAACTGCCCTGTAATTGGCTTCAGGGCCCCGCTTTGCTGGCCTACCTGCCCTGCACGCTTGCCTCTCAAAGCCTTTGTCCTGTCCTGGCTCCTCTTGTTCTGTCCTGTCCTCCTCTCTGCACGCCAGGGTCTCCAGCATCTCCACAACAACAGAATAATCCACCGCGACGTCAAGGGCAACAATATCCTCCTGACCGCAGACGGTGGCGTCAAACTGGTGGACTTTGGTAAATAGACACTTGCTTTTGTTCCGTCTGTGACTCCACCACTGTAGGTCAGAAAGCTCCAAATACTTCAATAGCTAACACACTGCTGTTATGAATAATGAAACAGAAAGTAAGGTGCACACCATTATATTAAAACACAACACACCTACTGACTTCTTTTTGTACTTAGGCGCACAACATTGTATTTCCCCCCAAAAAACACAACATACCATGTATTAAGTGCAATGTGCTGTATTGAGTCAGAGTGTCTTTAAAATTACTGTATATTTCAGCAGAACACACATTAAATTCATGCCCCTAAAATGAGTTTAGAATCGAGGTCACACCCCGGTAAGGATAAATTGCTAGAAAATTTGACTGGGTATTAGTAGTGGGATAAAAAATATTTTCTCATCCCATTTGTGTCGTGGCTCGGATTTGACTTATGGTGTTTGGAGACGTTGACTCATAAGCTCTATTGTCATTGCACCTATAAAAATAAAACAGTACCAATGGATCATTATATGGAATGAGGAAAAATAAATAGAAATGATTAAGGCAGGTTTGTAATCAAGAATCATAGAAGGCAGACAGAGACACGTGCCTTTCAATAACAGCCATCTCCCACTGGCACCATGTTTTTGTCATGACTCATTTTCAACAGACCACATCAGAGAGACTGAGTATTATCATTCTGGTGCTCCGAGCTCTGAGCCCTGTCTTTGTGCAGTGCTGCTTAACTTAAGGCGTCGCATGCTCACTTCAATAGCCTTATTTTGTCTATTTGCATATGAAAAGCAAGAGCTGTTCTGATAAATGATGCCGCTTGCCCAAGGCCTGCTTGTTCCATGCTAGATACACATATGAGGACACACACACACACATACACAGAACCATATCCCATTAGCTGACTGTGTTGGCTACTTACTGCACACTGCACACACTGCGAATACAGTCAATACTGTGCATACAGGGTGTGTTGAAAAGGCTTTGGCCAAGGACCAAATGATTGCCTATGTCTTTACCACCTTAATATTATGTTTAAAAATATAACACTGCTATGATGCAGCAGTTTGTCTTCAGAGAATCCTGCTCTTTGTGAATCTTTGCATACAGTATGTATATTTATATATATATATTTATATTTCTCAGCTTCCAGAGGTTTGGGGATTAATGGTGTCAACAACCCCAGTGTTATAAAGAATATTTTGAAAAGAAAGGAACAAGTTGCTTACAGTAAATCCTACTTTAGACCTGAAGGATTTTTCCTACTTTAATTTACTAACACACAACTTTGTAGTCCATCTAATGCTGTATAAGAGGTTAATCATTTCTCTGATAAATCAATTAAACAAATTGTGACAAACACAGGCTCTGTGCTCAGTGGCCATGGATAGAGGAAAGTGACCAAGTGTTGTCAGCCCTCTCACACAAACGGTTTTGCTGTTCTCAAGCTCATCACCTTTCCCTCTAAGGCCCCATTCATCTCAGAGAGGCCATTTGACCGGTGTGTGTTTGTGAGACACCCTACACAGTATAGGGTTATGTTTATGCGTATTGCACATTTGCAAACAACTACAACTAAACATATACTACCGGAAATACATATACGTATACATTATACTAAATTCTGGTAAGAAGTCTTAAATAAATAAAAACCCAAAAGAAACATAAATTGAGGTCAAACATTATAGTAATGAAGATAATGCTTATTTGTAACTTTACCACAACACTAATATAATGAATCAAATATGCCCTAGACTACTACTGTACACTATTACATAAAAAACTCAAACAAACAAATAAGCAACATTAGAGATCACAAGCAGTTATCTAAACAACACTCATTTTCTGTTTATTCTCATGTTGCTGTAATAGCATTGTCTGCAGTGCCATGTATGATTGATGAAATACAATGTGGCAGATGAAAACATGGCACTGCACCACCTTAGATTTTCCTGGGGTTCCTCTTAGTGCATCTCAGTTGGTGGCTGATGATGCCAGAAACAGTGTCCTGCATTACGTGCATTTGTGTGTGTGTGTGTGTGGAGACTCACT
>JAGFZM010000334.1:52149-64649 GCA_017657215.1 Limnothrissa miodon | reverse complement strand
CGAGGCTTGAAGTAACCCCTAGCTTAAGGTTAACCTGGCATTGAGCCCAGGTGGCTTTTTTAGTGTCTGCTCACAGGGAGAGTCCGAAGTCCAGCAACCCTCTGTAAGAGTTGTGATGGCCAAGGATGCCGAGTGCTGTCAGCTGGAAGAAGAACAAGACAGCTTGTTTTAACATAGAAAAAAATCAAGACAATATGTGTGTGTGTGTGTGTGTGTATTTGAGTTGAGTCTGTGTGTGTTGGAAGGAGAGACGTAAAAAGTGTGCGTGTAATATTCACTCTGGTCTCCCATTACTTTTGTCTGCATGAAAATAGATATTTGGCTGCGGCGCATTAATAAATCTGTAGATTAGCGGGGCCCTTTTTTCTCCAGGGTGAGAGTGGCAGGCGGCGAGGGTGGCGGTGGTGGGGTGGCGTTAGTGGCCTCAGGAATAAATCACACTGGCGCACACGCTCAACCATGAAATGATTCTGTTAACATGTCATCTGTCCCAAATATATCTCCCAGCATCCAACTCTGCGGTGGGCTAGGTTGCGGGCCGAGGTTAGGAGTGTCTTGCGGGCCGCCACTCTGACAATTTTATACCCCTTGTATAGAGGACGGGACATCTGTTCCAGTACTACATTTCCTCCCAAAACAAGGTTGCGTCACATGCCCTCAAGCAATGACAAATGCCTCTGAACTGCCTGGACTGAAGGAGGACCTTCAGACAACTCAGACACACACACACACAAACACTTAGTCTAGGGCTTGTGATTTAGAGAGACGATTAGCCTCTTAGCTACAGAGTTGTAAAGTAAGGGGAAAAGAGGCGTTTTACGGCCTTCCTGCCATTTGTCCCCATCAGATTTCTCTCTCTTTTTTTGATGTGTCAGGTGTGTTGTTGCCATGACAACCACTCCCAAGCATTCAAAGCCTTGTGCAGACTTGCAGGCATTTTAACACGCATGTCCTAACTCTTGGATCAAGGAGTTTATTTGTACCATATATATTGTAATATTATTCAAAGGCATGTAGTGAAATTCTATACATGTATAGTACGTGTTAGCTCAATAAAAGATGAAAAAGGAAGATACAATAATAGCAAAGTCAAATTAATCTCTTTTTTTTTTTGATTATGGAGATGGCATCGCCTGGCCCTCCCATTAGCAAACATGGGCCACATCTAAGACCACAATGCCACCACGTTCGGTAGCCAGGGCCGAAGCCAAGCCAAGCTCTCTACAAGGCCCCCAGTCAAACCATGGCAAAAATGTTGCATCGGCACACACCTCCGCCTCCATCGTCCACCGTCACCTTCAACTCCAAACCTCAGCTCAGTGTTCCTCTGCTCAGTCTCTGCCATTGCATAAGTGTCTTATAGCTACAGTCAGCAAAAGAAGTCTCTGGACTGTAGCTCTGTAGATGGAGGGCCTGATGAAGCCAGAGCTGCATAGAGTCTCATGGATAAGCAGATCAGTTAGGGAGCATTAGGGGCCAAATTCTCTGGGTGACTAATGTCAAAACAAGCTTTCAGCCTGCACACATTCTGCCAGTTGCGCATTCCAGGTGGGGCAACCCCAAAATCGGGGGCTACTGTACTGTAGATCAATAAAAGCACTCCATTAGAATACCAAACTGGTCTAAACTTTCCAAACTGATGGAGACTGGTTATAAATAAAACAGACCATAAAACGGCATTATGCAGCACAAGGCTCATCACAAAAAAAATAAATAGAAACTTGTAAAATTTGGGAAAGGATGAAAACAAATGGGAGCTGAGGTAACAGGCTGCCATCGTATGCTGCCATCACTTGTCCACTTGTCCATCACCATCACCTGTATTCGAAGTGTTCAACTATTAGTGATAAAATAAGTTAGTTAGAATGTCCTAACTGGATGTGCTTTACTGTCATATTGTGCAGTATCATACATACATACATACATACATACAATGGCATTCACACAGTCCTATTGAAAATGTGAATTTGCTGTAGAACGGCTTGTATAACAGAATGAACAAGCACGAACAGTTATTATTCAATGTAAGGCAGCCGTCATGTGCCCGCACGCTGTTAGGAGAAACTGCAAGCTATGCAAAAACTATATAATTGTTTTCAGTTGCTTACTCACAGGGCATGTTTTAGTTCACTGTTGTGCTCAAACGGTTTGCTTGACAAGTGCACACTATTCGATAACGAAAAGAAAATCTGAGCTGCCAGGTATCTAGTCGGGTCATCCATTCTAGCCACTCCATGACAGTCATCCATGCACACCGCAAACCCTGCATGGGGGCTATATATATATCCACAGGACAAGTAGAAAGAATTAGAGACATGCTGAGAGTTAATCGCAAAAACAGCGGGTAAGAGACATGTCCTTTAAATGGTGGGGATGAGAGAGAGTGAGAGAGAGAGATGTGTCAAATTGTGTTTGTGTGTGTGTGTGTGCGCTACATTTGTGCGAGACTGATAAATAATTGTGAATTAGGAAATTTTGATGGCACACAGAAAATTCTTTTGGTGCATATTTGGTGCAGGTAATGCTCAGTCAGAAAGCTGTTATGCTGTAATTGAGGATGACACTTGACAAGGACCCTGCTAACTATGTATAGCAAATTAATAGCATTATGTAGCAATGTGTTGTGGAGAAACAGGGTGAGAGAGTGGAAGAGAGCATAACTGACAAGCAATGTGTTCTCAAATTAGGGAATAAAGTGTATTTAAAAAGTAGTCTATATTTAGGAAGCTAAATATAAACCCAACATGTCTGTGTGGTGGTGGGGGTTGTGGTGTGGATGCTAGGTTAATGCTAGGTAATAAAGTCATGTATAGTAGCTCAGTGCTACTGTGAGAAACAGTACATGGAGTCTAGCACACTAGCGTTATTTTCCCGAGAAGCAGTCGGCTTGATTAGCTCTGCCAACAACCGCTACATTTCCTCCCACAATAAGGTTGCGTCACATGCCCTCAAACAATGACAAATGCCTCTGAACTACCTGGACGTAGGGAGGACCTTCAGACAACTCAGACACACACACACAAACACAAACACACACACACACACAGTCTAAAGCTTGTGATTTAGAGGGACGATTAGCTTCTGAGCTACAGAGTAATAAAGAAAGGAGGAGAGAGATGTTCTACTGCCTTCCTATATTGTCCCCATTAGATTTCTTTCTCTTTTTGTGGTGCGTCATTTTCGCTAGGTGCATTACCAGGTCCACCAGGTTACCATGACAACCACTTCCAAACATCCGAAGCCTCAAGCAGCCCTCAAACAGCATTTGAACTCATTTATCCAAACTCTGGAATAGTTTATAGTTGGCTCCTATTAATAATATCCGGACTGGTGTACTCCACATAATTAAAGTAGCAGTCTAAAGGCCACACTGCCAGATGAGGAAGAATGCCTCAGAGATGCCTGTGATTGTATGATTGCACACTGTCTAGTAAACAGTGACCTCAGCTATGTGTGTAGGTGGGTGTGCATGCCCATGCATTTGTGTGTGTGTGTGTGTGTGTGTGTGTGTGTGTGTGTAAATGTGTGCTGTTGGTGTGTGTGTGTGTGTGTGTGGGTTGCCTGTCTTCATAGGTCTGTACACAGAAGCTCGACTAGAAGACACAGAATCACCTTCATTCTGACCTCAGTAGCCACTAATGCATTTATTTTCATGAGTCTCAATGAATGAGTCTTCAATCTGATCCTCAATACACTGTGCTGTGTAATTAAAGGATATTGACGATTGATGTCGAATGTAGCATATAATCCATCACAACAGGTCAATATGATGGAGAATAGTAAGTGCTATCTTTCTTTCTCTAGATAGACCTGATTAGTGTTGTACCTGACAAACCCTGGTAGCCCATGACTCACCCAAGCCCGAGTCCAGGCTTTTCTAAAGGTGAAAGCCTCCAACATGCAGCAGCTCCTTTGTATGCAGTTGATTACTATTGACGCACTGCTGTCCAGTCAGTGTGCCCTGAGTGCTTAAATGGAGCGAGTCGGGGGCCTAAGTAGTGGAAACGTGAGTGTAGAGTGTTTTGTTTTGTTAGTGCAGCCTTGTTAGTCAGCCATTATGGTCATAAGTCACAAGTTGCCTTTTTATATTCATTTGTGAGAAAACAAACACAGTTCTCAAAGTACCCAAAACTGAACATCTCCTCAGGGGGATTTTAAAGGGACATTCAGGGACCCTGTGATCCAAAACATTGTTTGTCTCTGTTTCACCTTGTGTGTTTTTGTGAGTGTGTGTGCACGCATGCCCCCATGATGGTGACTACGTTTATATGTCCCTATTATTTTGTTCTAATGTGCTGTGCTAGCTGGCTCGTATCTACCATGCCTCCTCTGCTGTTAGCAGACTCAAGCCCACCTCTATAAACATCAACAAAAGCTGCGGTTCACAGCAGACTGCCCCCTTGACACAACTATATGCATCAGGTCAGGTTCTACGGCTGTACTACTATTACACAGATCAGATCAGGTCTTACAGCTGCTCTCTACTACTTTATGCATCATGTCAGGTCAGCCTGACAACAGATAGGGCTAAAAGACAGATTTCCTCTTGACACTACATTACAGATCAAGTGCAGTCTATCACGTCTCCTGCACGCCCTCTCCAGAGTCAGGTCTTACAGCCACACTCGATGTAGACAGACAGACAGACAGAATCGATAGCGCCCCTTCACCACCTCACCTCTCTTCCCTATCTTTACCCTCCAAATTTGGTGGCACCGTCATCTTACTTGGGATAGACTGGAAAATGTGTGTGTGTGTGCGTACGTACGGGAATCGACTGGCTAACGTGTGTGTGTGTGACTGAGTCTCAATGCCATCGACATATCTGTTTCTAAAGGCTGTGGTAGCTGACTGTGCGTGTGTGTGTGTGTGTTTATTAGCTAAGGAAGTACTCCTTTCTCTCTGTCCCACTTAAAGGCCACCCGCCCGCTGTGTACAGGTCGATGCACACCTCCAGATCTGAAAACATCTATGCTATTGGTCACCGCTCTCATGCATAAAATACCCATGAACTTTTTCAAAGAGCAAACCAACATTTATATATGAAACGAGCTGACCCCAAAACCTTGCCAACAGTGTTTTGTAAGCTTTTTTGCCTGAATAGGCTCTGTTCACTAGATGTTATAAATAACACAGCATTTCAGCCACAGACTGCTATTTGTAAATAACATCTTGGATGCATTGGATGCTGAATAGCACACGTACCATGAGGTTTTGCCCCCAGTCAAGGGTTGTCAGGACTAACTGTCATTTTTACCCAAGCTAAAAGTGACGGCAAACACACACACACACACACACACACACACACACACACACACACACACACAGACAAACACACACTTTTGGCATCTGTCAAGGGGCGCGTGCTGGCAGAGATTACAAATAAAGCCGTTTGTGTTTACATGAGGAGTCGACACTCTCTGACAAACACAAACACAAGGGGGAATGGCATCGGGGGGGGGGGGGGGCCTGAATTTGGAGCAACTGAGAGTGTCTGACAGTGGCGTTGTGTCGTGTCGTGTTGTGTTGTGCCGTGTCGTCTTTGCCTGTTCTGTGTTGACTCTCCAAGTGTAAAATGCAGCCGCTGCGAAGAAACATCAAGGCCAATGCGTAGCTGCAGGCTCGTATTATAGTTTAGATTTTTTTTTGATTTGCAAGGAGAAGAGCACACACAGTGTCACGAGTGCACACACACACACACACGCATGCACACACACACACACAGAGGCCCGAAAGAGCGAGCAAGCCTTTGATCCGGGCCTCAAGAATAAGAGGCCTGCCTGTCGGAATCTTCATCAAAGGCTGTTGGGTGACTCAGTTCGGCAGCGTGGAGAATGACAGATTATCTCACCCCGCTCTCCTCTTCCTCCTCCTCCTCCCTCTCCTCCTCACCCCCCCGCCTCCTCCTCTTCCTCCATCTGCCTCCTCTTTTCCCCTTGCACCTAAGAGTGTCAGCAGAGGGAGAGAGAGCTGTAAAAAGGGTGTATTGCTGTTGGTCTTGGTGAGGCTGTACATGAGGTGAAGACACAGGTTGTTTTTTTCAATGACTATAAAAAGGCAAGGCAAGTTTATTTATATACTTCATTTCATACACAAAGTAGGCAGTTCAATGTGCTTTACAAAGACAGAAAATAAAAACATAGTGGATAAAATAAAGTAAGAAAACAAACAAATAAGATTAAAGGAAAGTGTAAAAAGTTAAAAGAATAATAAGTTGATAAAACAGAAAATTTAAATAATTTTAGAATAAGGATTTCCCCAAAATTCACAAAATAAATTAATCATTAAGAGAAAGCGTCAGTGAAAAGTTTGGTCTTAAGTTTGGTTTTGAAGCTGGTAACAGTAGGGGCATTTTTTATATCTTCAGGAAGTTGGTTCCAAATCTGAGATGCATAGTAGCTGAAAGCTGCTTCGCCACACTTTGTTTTGACCATAGGTTTTACAAGCAATTTTTTTTCTTGTGTCCTGAGACCTAGGTGGTATGTATTTTTGAAACATGTCAGACAAGTAACTAGGTCCTATCCCATTTAGTGATTTAAACACAAGTAGTAATGCTTTGAAATCAATTCTATAACTTAAAGGAAGCCAGTGCAATGACTTTAAAATTGGGGTAATGTGGCCGGTTCTTTTCTTTTTCTTTTCTTTTCTTTTCAGCTGCATTTTGGATCAGTTGAAGATGTTTAATGGTCTTTTTAGGAATGCCTGTGAACAGACTATTACAGTAATCAACCCTACTGGAAATAAAGGCATGGAAAAGTTTTTCTAAATCATTTTTTGACATTAGACCTCTCAGTTTGGTAATGTTTCTCAAGTGATAAAAGGCTGATTTGGTGATAGCCTTCATGTGACTGGAAAAAGACAAAAAGAACACCAGACTTTCAGGAACTCTTCCAACGGCTATTCTGGCTGCTCTCTAACATAAAGGGGGGAAATTGTTCAAGTAGACAAGAAAACAAGTCTAGACATTACGCAATTGTTGTTTGCATGTGTACATGAGTGTGTGCGTACAGACACCCTCATGCGTACAGGCACCCTCATGTGTTTTGTGTGAGTACGTGTGTGTCTATAAGCACAGATGTGTGTGTGTGTGTGTGTGTGTGTGTGTGTGTGGGCAGTATGTGTGAGTTTTGCCGTTTCGACTTCTCCACTCCTCTCTCCTTGTAAATCTGTAATTTTGCCCCACCCCCTTCAGTGCAGGCCTCCCTCACTCTCTCACATGTGGCTTGTGCTTATGAATCACCTGCCTTAAATGCTGCTGACAGCAGATTTCCACGCAGGCATTATTCTCAGACGCCCCAGGGCAGATGCTGCATGTCTGCTAGGCAGGGGAAGAAAGGATCTGGCATCGTTTGTCTCTCCCCGCCTTGAGGCCGCCCAGGTCGTGTTGGATGGCAGTGCCACGCCAAAGTGTCTAGCTAGGGTATTACCCCAGATAAAAAAAGAAAAAGTGATCTGGGGCTTTATGTACAAAAAAGCTGCGTTCGCCACTTGTCACACAACCGTTGAAATGCACAAAGACTGGCTTGACGTGAAAAACTCCATGGCTGGCGTACGCGCATATTTGGTGCACTTTGGCACATAAAGGAAATGCAGCGCAATAGCATTGGGTCTACTCGCTCACGAGTCATGGCGGGAATAATTGCGATATGCAGGCTTGTTAAAAGTGGATTTGAACATCTGTGATGCGTGATCTTAAATGCACTTCAATCATGCATTATTGTTGAGACGCATAATGCAACACTGTTGATAGGTAGAACTGAAACCGTTCGACAAAACTGTACTGTCTCTAATGACCAGGAAATGAGGAACCCCAGTAATATTGTCAGCAAAATGTATTTTCAGGGAAACTGGTTTATCAAACATTGCATATTTTAATGACCATTCATGGCATCTAGGCTAATGAGTCTCTTTTAATGCATTTGTCATGAAATGTCTGACTGCAATATTATTAGTTGAAAATTAAAATCTCACCCTAAAGCATTCACCACTTTGACAACATTTTTCCAGTGCAAGATTTATGTTTATTTGTTTCGGTGCCGATATCTGAGGAAAGAGAGCCAACCAGATCTTATGTCTGGCCTCCACCTCAAAAATGTGCTCCCACTTCTATACTATACTAGTTATTAAATGTGGAGCAATAGTTAAAGGAGACAGTGTAGAGTTGGACTCGTGCATGTCAAAGGTCAAAGGTGCTCTATGAGATGATTTTTATCTCAAATCGTAGGCATCTCACCCTGATCGGCTAGCTTTCTGCCTCCTGAATACACCATGAATAGCCCCGGTCTCGAACATGAACACAGGGGCTGTAATACTCAAACGAACACTCAAAGAAACCTAAACACAACAAGCCACGGCCAACCAATCGACAATAAAGTTGGTAGAAGATATGCATTAACTCCCACCCCATCTTGTTGCAGATTGGTTTGTCATTGTTTGTTATGTTCAAGTGCACATCCCCCTATTGCTTGCGTTTGTTTGAATACACCACTCAGGTTTGAGTTATTACAACCCCAGTATTGTCGTTCGAGACTGGGGTTTTGCCTACGATTTAAGATAAAAATGCAATTGCGCCAAAATCCTGCAACATCTTATAGTGCACCTTTAATTAGAATTAACAACTAGAATGTGCGTGAAAACCTGCTTATGCACAGATGTATATATACTTTATAGGTTTATATATTCTTTTTTCAGATTTTCGTGATTTTCATGAGCCTCCATTACGTTGCACAGGGCCGACTTCCTTTGAACCACTGCTTCAGCTTTGTATTATCATTTTGATTTCATTGATTATTCAATGTTGCTCACTGATCACAGATTTTATCTCATTGATTATTTGAGGGTTCTACTTCTGTTGATAGCAGTTGGACGAATTTCATGTACAGTATGTATGTATGTGTTTTTATGTAGTGTGTGTGTGTGTGTGTGTGTTTGTTTAGGAACCCATCGCCCACTCTTCGCCAGCCAGACCAGTGGTGTAGAAGCTTCAGTCACTTCATCGCCCAGTGAGTACATGTTCATATCTCATTCTGCTTTCCTCTCCTCTCCTTCACGACCACCTCTGTGCCCCTCTTGCCCCCTCACCTTCTTTTCCTCTCTTCTGCAGATCTTTCCTTCCTCACTCCTCTCCACTCTGCTCCTCCTTCCTTGTCTCCACCCTTGTACTCCACCCTATCCCATCTGCATTTAGAAAATGCCGCATTCAGCAAGGAAATGAATTACATTATCAAACTGAATCGTGTATGGTGACTTACCATAGATCTCGTTCCTTGAACTCGCTAACACCCTTATGAGCTCTGTCACAGACTGCAGCTGGAGTGAGTCCATACTAGCGGCTGGGTATTAGCCCTTTACTCCATATCAAGTAGCTCATGGAGCATATAGAGCTCGAAACCTTTTACTCATAGCAGTTATCTTTAGTCTTTCACACATAGCGGAGTCTTTAGCTGCTATTTGTTATTCCACCTCTCTGAAGCTGGGCCTAGTGTAAGCTGCCACTGCCTCTCTTCACTCTGGCGCTGTCACTTCTGCATAAGAAGATGTTTCAATCAATCACTTTGGCTCCTTAACGCTGTTTAAGCTCAAGTCAGTAGCCTGCTTTGGTGGAATTGCCTTTCAGACTTGTCAAAGTGTGTGCTTTGATGTCTGCACTGAGGCAGGAGTACCAGTCTGTGTCACGACATACACTTGAACGGAGTGGATATCCTTCGATACCTTTCTACTGTGGAGCATCAGTGTGGAAAATTATTAATTGAGCTAAAAAAAATAATTATTGAGCTAAAATAGTATTTTTGATATATTAGGAACAGATGGCGGTAGAATATATGTTTATTATATTTATATTCTTTTATTATATATATATATATTTTACATTAGATCCACCTTCTTTATTGAGTTTTCATTTAATTTTAGGGACAGGGCTTCTCTGTTATCACAACAAAATTGCCCCTTTAATACACAACCCCATAATGGCAAAACCAGAAGAGAAAGAGAAATGGCCCACTTATGATTCATCCAATTTTATGGCTGGAGTCAGAGCCTACCACATAGAGAAAAACCATAGGTGGACTACATGACCAAATGAGGCCGAGGAGAGATATTGTTCCAGCCACAGAGAAGAGCTATTGTCCCAACTGCTGGTCGTAAACGTTTTTATCCTGTTTATGCCCTCACACAGCCAACATGAACTTCCATACACGGGCTTTGGAGGAAGATTTGCATAGAAATATAATTTTTATTATTTGTTTCAAGAGTGGAGCTTTCTAAAAGACTACTTAAATACTCTAGCTACAGTTATAAACTAAACATCAAACATGCTAGGTAATGTTAGAGATTAAAGGAAAACACAGAGATTTTTTTTTCTTTTTCAACTGACATTGTAAATACTTGTACGGTTTTACAAAAAGTCACTACTCAGCTGGAACTATCTGCTGGGCTCAGAGATCTCACAGATTCACCCAAGAAGAAACACCAAGTCACTGCTAGACCAAATAAAGGTTGGAAATGCCCTGCCAAGCCTTGAACTGGCAACCGTGAAGACCACATTTGGCTGCTATTGAAACTGAAGAGGTGACCCTTACACACAGTTACTACGGCACAGGCTAGATAACAACCACTGAGACTGACGTGGATCACATGAAAAACACTACTGCATTAGAGACCTCGAATTCTGCCATGGAGGACAACTACACCATAAAATACCAGGCTGTCTTTTAGTAAATCTAAGCAAATATGACCTGAAGTTGTAGTAAGCAGCCAATGAGACCAGACTAGCTGCTTGTGAGACTTGAGTTGGTGAACCTGACAATGGCAAGCAAAGATGATGTCACTGAAGACCAGACTGACAACCACTAATGAATCTGGAGTAAGAGATTGCAGAGCAACTGAAGGTGGCATTCTCAGCAGCATTGACTGACAAACAACATGACATTTAAACTGGAGGTCCTCACCAATGTCTGACAGACCCATAGCAGTGAAACAGGCTTCTTCAGAGCTCTAGTCGGGAGAGTGTACTACTTCCGATTCAGAACCCCTTTAACCTCACAGGTGATTATTTACATGTATAAGAATTGGGGACGGTAATGTGTTTGGAAATACGACTAATCCCTGGACTTTATGTCACCCACAGAAGTACAGGCCTTCACATTGTCACCACCCAGCTAATTCCTAGAGAGATTTTTTATCATGACTGCCCAGGTTTAGCTGTCAAGGTTTCTGTTAACCTCAAGTTTAGAGTTTAGTTGTGCAATAAATTGGAATAACGCTGGTGTCTCTCAGGAGTTTTGTGAGAGATAACAATTCATTATTTCTCACTATCCTGAGGCTCTTTTCGGTGTCTGATGTGTGCTTGTGTATGTGCCATAATGCACTACACAGGCCAATTCAGGTTAGGACCTTACAGTAGGAGAGCTGCATGCTTCAAGGGAACATGTTAAATCCTTTCTATTCACACTGCTCTAAATTATGACTTTGTGTGTGTATGCTTTGTTTTGTCTAGGTTCACCACACACACACACCAATCTCTATTAGTGTCCCCATAATCTTAGTGTCCCTGCCTGAGCTGTCACTGTTGCTAGCACTGGTGGATATATGGGCGGAGGGGCTTTTGAATGGAGCCCATGGGGCCTATTAGGTGGTAATGTTTGGAGTGTGAATTGAGGCTGGTATCAGATGAGGAATAATTCTGTCTAATACATTTTCACAGTGGCCTGCATAGAGATACAGAGTGTGAGAGAGCAGTAACAATGTTATCAGACAACACAGGCTGTTTGTTGAGCACACAGGGCATTCTTCTGTGTGTGTGTGTGTGTGTGTGTGTGTGTGTGTGTGTGTGTGTGATTGCCTTTTTATGTGTATGTCTATGGATAGGATGCTGTGTGAGTCAGTGTCTCTGGATAAGATGCAGTGTGTGTCAGTTTACATGTACCAGTTTAATTCAATTATCTGCCAAATCGGATTCAAAATATCTCATGTAACCACACCATCTGATCAGATTCGGCTCGATCAGATTTAAATTTGAATCGAATAGAGGGAGGTGCTGTGCATGTACACCTTTCCATATTCATATGTAATTGGATGCACGGACTCGATTTTTCTGTTTAAATGTATGGGGATACGATTACAAACACATGTTGCTATAAAATTATGTCATGTGTTGTAGTTTTTTCTGTCTTTCTGCCTTATGCCTAAACCTGTGAACATGTAAAACACACACACACACAGTGGGTAAGAGAGAAATTCTATACCAGAATGGGTCCATAAGTGGGTCAGACCCATGCTATAGAAGAGCCAAGCCTTAGTCCCATTGACACACCTGTCCACCTGTGCGAGTGGCACACCTGTTCTCTCTCTTTCTGTCTTCTCTTTCTGTCACTGTCTCTCCTCCTCTTTCTCTCGCACTAACTCACACTCTCTCTCTCTGTGGCATACGAAGCCTATCCTTTTTCCATACTGATATGTGAAGTGTGTGTACAGAACAGTGCAGTTTGTTTACATTCAGTTTA
>JAGFZM010000334.1:47149-49649 GCA_017657215.1 Limnothrissa miodon | reverse complement strand
ACCATTATTCTGACATGTAAAATTTAAGATAAATGACACTACTTGATAAAAGTGGTAGTTAAAACAGAGCAGAAGAAATGCAAATGCAATAATCAAAGCAAATCAAGCAGTAATGTGAAAGGCTTCTGTTCTTTGCTTCTCGGCCTCTTACCGTGAGGCCTGCTGAGAGTGACACATGTAGTCCAGTGACACATGGTTCCTGACCCTGCTGGAGTGCTGATGGGAAGGCACTAGCATCCTTGCCCATGCTGTCAGCCTCCCCTGGCTGGGTTGGATGCGTTACATAAGGACGAGCTAGCTAATCAGCTAGCATTTCCGTTTACCAGAAGTCTAATAACCAGCCTTAACGTCAAAGCAAGTGAAGCGAGACTGATCCTTGATCCCTGTCCCCTGGCGTGAGACAGGGGGAGAAGGTGAGACAAAGTGACGCACAGAGAGAGAGAGAAAGACAGAGATGTGAGAGAGAGAGAAAGAAAGATAGAGAACTTGTGAGTGAATTAAAAAAAAATTTAACTACAGTAGGTGTGTGTGTGGGTGTGTGTATCTCTGTGTGTGTGTATCTGTGTGTGTGAGTGTGTGCATGAGTGTGTTTGCCATAATCATACACACGCACACACAACAGAGTGTGAGTGTGGTTAAGCAGATTACTCCTGACCTCGTGGGTAGATGGGGAGTTCATGTTGGACTTAGCAGCCCTCGCAGGAGAAGATCAGAGATTGGGGTGACGCTGCCCGATTAGCCATCCAGATCTTAGCCCTTAGCGGCCAGTCCACTAGACAGTCAATCGGTCAGACGGTTCGACCTCCAGTCCCGTACAGTTAGACTTGGTCTTGAAGACTGGTCATCGGTTTAGGTAGACCTCTGTACATACACCACAGCACTGCCCAGGACTGTACTGCATCGTTAGTTGTGGGGCTGCCATGCCACCATGCTGAGTCTGACCAGAAAGGCCCGCCGGAGGGCGAAGCGTCGGGCTCTCTCACTGGTCAGGAGGGGACGAGTGTGGAAACGGAAATGGTGAGTGGATATTCAGGCAGGTGTGTGAGAGAGAGTGTGTGTTGTTAATGAGTGGCTGTGTGTCTGTGGGACTGAAAAGGTTCAGTTGCTGTGTGTCTGTAGTTTGCCTGACAGATTAAATAAGCCTTTTATTGCAGGATGTACTGAATGTATGTGACTGTTCATATTAGAAATCTTAAGGGTTAAGTGGACCTTTTTTAAAGGCTATTGTCTATATTACTTACTGTCATTCAATATATGATGATCTTCATGATAGTGGCTGTAATGATAATGGCTGTTATTGCTTTACATCACTTCAGTGGGCACCATGATTCATAACAAGAGCTTAATAGAATGTAACGTTTTACTGGAAGACAGTGAGACGTTTTGAGCACGTATACCTTTGGTTACTAAAGCACCTCCGGAGCCTGATATATAACAGATATGTGTTGTGTGTAGGGGTGATTATGATGCACTGTATGCATGCAGGTGTGTTTGTCTGACAGGGTGCAGGATATGGTGAAGGTAAACATGAGGAGGTGAAAAAAAGAGTGTGATTAGTGTTAGGAAAGGGGGGCGTTTTTTTGTGGGGGGGGGGGGGGTGTGTGTGTGTGTGTGTGGTGGGGGGGGCAGGAGGGTTGTAGTAGTAGGGTTAGGGGTGTAGTAGTAGTATTTCTTGGGGTTTCAGTTGGGGTTTCACATCTCCTTCAGAAGGAACAGGATGAGGAATAAGAGGTGAGAGATGACAGAGGGATCTTTATGTTGGTTTCTTTTGTGGTGTGTGTGTGTGTGCACGTGCTCACGAGTGCATATTTGTGAGAGAGAGCAATAGAGAGAGGGCTGGCTTCAGCAGGTGAATATGTTGTTAGTTATTGATATTCAAGGTGTTTTGTTTGCAAAAAATATGGCACAGCGGGTAAAATAAGTGTATTATTCAGTTACCTTTGGTTTTGGTCTATGGGTCCTTAACATCCATTGAAAATAATATGATTCTTTGTGACGAGTGGTGAGTGGTGTCACCAAGGAAAGCTGGACTCTCCCACTCTCTGTGAAGTCTTCTACTTACAACTCTCACTTACACTTCATTCAGCTTGATAGTTTTGATCTTAACCCAGTTTATATTAGCTGTTAGCCTAGCCTTGTCAGGTCATTGGGAGGGTTATTAGTTCATTATATAAGGTCTAGAAGGATTCTGAGGGAATATGCCATGGCTTATAAGCTAGCCATCATAAATGGACCAAGTAGAGATTATGGTGTTTCATAAGAAATACTTAAGCTTTTTTTTGGGGCAGAATTGACAGGTAGGTTGGTTGTTCCTCAGTGCTTCTAATTGTGTACAGTGGCCCACATTGGCAGGGTTTGCCTAAATCAGCTAAGCTGTTGCTGGATATATCTAGAACTGGGTAGTCTCATTGAGATCACACGCACACTCCTCTTAAATTCACACACTTACATAACACACACACACACACACACACACACACACACACACACACACTCACAC
>JAGFZM010000334.1:7500-39322 GCA_017657215.1 Limnothrissa miodon | reverse complement strand
AGTAATCTGTTTGAATACCGCCCTTTCAATAGTTTTAGCAAGGAACGAAGGAGAGAGACCGGCCTGTAGTTTCCTACTTGGTTGGGAGCAAGAGAGGGTTTTTTGAGTAGAGGTGTTACCTGAGCATGCTTGAATGCAGAAGGGAAGATTCCTGTTGATAGTGAAGCGTTGATCACATGTTTGATAGCTGGTGTGATAGTTGGAGCAATGGATTGCAAGAGGTTGGTTGGAATCGGGTCCAGAGGGCACGTTGTAAGACGGCTGCAAGTGAGAAGTTTGGACACATCCATTTCGGTGAGGGGTTTGAATGAAGGAAATGTCGTGGCAGGACTATTGCAATCGGAGGTGCTTCCGCTAGTATATGGTCCAGTTGTAGCCTTTGCAGTTGGTTCAGAGAACTGCCTACTGATGGCAGCTACTTTGTCATTGAAGAAAGAAGCAAAAGAATCAGCTGTCAGATTGGTAGCAGGAGGTGGTGGTGGGGGGTTGAGTAAAGTTTTGAAGGTTGAGAATAGTCTCCTGGTTTCCGTGGCGTTTTGAATTTTGTCATTATAGAAAGCCTTCTTTGCAGCAGTGATATCAGATGAGAAGGAAGAGAGCAGTGCCTGGAACCTGTTTAAGTCAGAAGGATTTCTTGATTTGCGCCATTGCCTTTCAGCAGCTCTGAGGTTTGTACGCTGTTGACGGATGGAATCATCAAGCCAAGGATGCGGTTGCGAGGGCCAAGCCGGTTTGGTGGATAGGGGACATAGCCTATCAAGACACATCCTCAGGGTAGAGCACAGAGACTCAGTGGTATCATTGACCTCAAGTGAGGAGAATGTACATGCAGGTGGAAGAGCAGAGGCAGCAAGAGAAGCAAAGTGAGAGGGAGAGAGATTGCGGAGATTGCGGCGGAACGATACCAGAGGAGGGACGGTCCGAGATACTACAGGGAGGCGTAAGCTGAACTGAATGAAGAAGTGCTCCGAGAGGTGCAGAGGTGTTATAGACAGGGATTCCGTAGAGCAGTTGCGGACAAGTACAAGATCCAGTACCTTGCCTGCTTTGTGAGTTGGAGGATTATGAACCAGCTGTAGATCAAAGGAATGGATGAGTGAGAGGAAGTCAGAAGAGCTTGGGTTGTCCAGATGTAGATTCATATCGCCAAAGACAAACAAGGGGCAGTCGTGCTCAGGAATGGATGAGAGTAGTGTATCAAACTCGTCTAAGAAATAGGTTGTATTACTAGGATTCTATTACTTTCATTCACAGTGCTTCCAAACAGATGCCATAAATAAAGTCGGCCAATATTTTCAATTTGGTAACTTAGATTGTTCAAATGTCACGGCTTTGTTGGCGTTGTTATGCCATGATAATGTTACAGCTTGGAACAACTTGTGTTGGCTTTGTTATGACAAATCGATCGTTAGTTTTTTTTGGTGTTGTTTCATGCATAGGCTAATTAATCCTTTATGAAGTTGTATCATCATCATCTTTAAGGCGCAAATTATTGTCATTTAGATACCATTGTTCCAAATTAGTCCTCTCCACTTAACTGGTAGCTAGGTTCCGTGACAGTAGACACACTGGCGTTTTTTTTTTTCATCGGGTCGGGTCGGATTTGGGTTGACCATTTTTTTTGCGGGTCGGGCGGGGCGGTTCGGATCTCCTCCTATGCGGGAAGTGCATTTGTTGAAGGGTCGACAACGTTTCGATGTATGAAAGGAGGGATAAAACGGTGACCTTTTGGTGTTAAAGGCGACGTAATAAAAAAATGTGGGTGCACCTAAATTTTGTGCTGGTGCACCTAAAAAAAAAGTTAGGTTCTATCAAAGATGGTAAGTCAGGTTTGTGTTGTACTGTATAGAGATCCATGTGTTGTACTGTATAGAGTAGCCTCAGGGTCCCCCCAGACTCTGTGCCACGTGCCTGAGCCTCACCTGCTCAATGGGGTGAGTGGCAGGTTTGCATGTTCCCACAGTACTCCAAACTGAATAAACACATACTGAATTTCCTAGAAGAAGCACGTATTTACTAAGTTTAATCAGTTTTCCTGGACTTAAATTCACCTGCTTTGAAACAGTATAAGTCATAATCCTAACTGAGTTGTGGAAAATGAGAAGAGAACATCCCCATACCTCCATGTCCCTCTCTACCCCAGTAGTGTATTATTGACTAGAAGACAGATATTGAAATGTTATTTATCTAATGCCATTATTCTGTACATTTCATTATTATTTGTAAATACATACATTATTCACAAGTTTATGAAAGTAAAAACAAACAGGAAATATGTTAAACTGGTTCCTCAAGATCTCTTACTCTTTGTTCAGGTGTCTACCTGTTTGTGCCCTATAAGTCATTTTCTTTTGAAAATTCTCTTACAAAGATTCCTGTCGTGGATAAGGTATGAGGTATCTCTACACTATACACTCTACACTCTACACTATCTACAACACTGACAAGTGGGTAAATAAAACAGATAGGCCTGTGTCCATGTGCTCCATTTCACAGTAGCTCTACATAATTTCATTCCAAAAAAAGTGACTAGATTTTTACATAATCACTGACGTATAAGAAGACTACAGGCACTGTACTACTGCCACATCTGAACTGGCAATGATGAAGGCAATCATCTCACTTGTGGTGCTGCTCTTGTCCATGTGGGGAACTCATACACAGAGGACCCAGCCTGTAGAGCAGACAGAGAGCCAGAGCCCTGGGAATCCTTCTGGAGTCAGTTCCCAGCTGGATGTCTCTACTGAGCTTAAGGAACTCAAAGAGACAGTGGTGAGGCAAGGGAACCTGTTAGTGGCCCTGTAGATGAGTCTAAGCTTCACCCGCATTGAACTTCAAAACACCAGATTCAAGCTGGACCAAGTGGCTGCAGAAAGTGAGGCTTTAAACACAGAGCTTAAAGCTGTGAAGAGCAGGCTGTATGGTGTACATTTTAGGAGATCCTCAGATCTCAGTCTCAGATGTCAGTCTTCAGATGAAGTTGAGTCAGTCTCAGAAAAAACCTCTGTCAGTTCTCAGGAAAACCTCTGTCAGTGTCAGGAAAACCTCTGTCAGTTTCATTTCTCAGAAAAACATCTGTCAGTTCTCAGAAGAACATCTGTCAGTCTCAGAAAAACCTTTGTCAGTTCTCAGAAAAACCTTTGTCTATCTCAGGAATACCTCCGTCAGTGTCAGGAAAACCTCTGTCAGTTCTCAGAAAAACCTTTGTCAGTCTCAGAAAAAAGGCATCAGAAAATACAGCCTCAGTCAGC
The DNA here is from genome assembly GCA_017657215.1 of Limnothrissa miodon. Taxonomy (NCBI): domain Eukaryota; kingdom Metazoa; phylum Chordata; class Actinopteri; order Clupeiformes; family Clupeidae; genus Limnothrissa; species Limnothrissa miodon. The sequence goes on along the minus strand of JAGFZM010000334.1, from coordinate 36,071 downwards.
CTGGTCTTGCATGAACAGACTTGATGGGTGTAGAGGTGCTTGTGGCAATGCTCTTAGTGGTAATGCAAGATTCTGTTTGGGTACCTAACATGAAAAAATATACATTACTGTCAACTCGAGGGGCACTCACTATTCCACATAAAACCTTACTGACAAAATGGATTAATAAAAAAAGTGACTATGGTAAGGTATATGATGGTGTGATTCATCAAACCAAAGTAAACCATCTAAAGCTGGATTTATACTTCTGCGTTGCGTTGTCGCCGACCTTCGCCGACACTACGCATACACCTTTCGTGCGCATGAAAGATATCCTGACTACACGTCAAAGTGTCGCCGACACGGTACGCAGACCAACGCAGACGTAATGGATTGTGATTGGTCCGCTTTACATCAATTCCAGTTCTCTGCCTTTCCAGTGCGTTGTGTGTACAAGACCGGCATTTTTGAACTTACATAAATGGCCTTATAACTACCCATTCACCTGACAAAGACAGTTGACCATAGAAAGTAATGACTAATAACCATTAACCAGACAAAGCTTCCCATCAACGCATCCGACACAGTTTGGGAAGTTCCACAGTCTCCAGAAATCTCAGGCTATCGTTTCCCACTGGTTAGTTGACGGACAGGGAAAAACTCGGGCGGCAGTATTGTCCACAACGCTTTGCAAACCTCTGACCCAATAGACGACACTGTGGATGAGGCCAGCTTGTAGCTTGCCGCTAGCTACAGCCTGTTGATTTGCACCAGAAGCCAATACCCCTAGCGTTGTGGCAGTGAAGTGCCACGCGTAGCAATTACGCAGACACAGAGGTACAAATCGGCCACGGAAGTATAAATCAAAAACAGCCTATATTTAGGAATATCATATCTATTTCAAATGCACTGACTTGAGTAGGATAATAGAAAAAAGGTTATAAACTACCACAACAGAAACTGAAGAGAGATTTGGATCACAAACCTACGTGATGGCCTAGTTTACCTATTGAAAGCTGAGTGGTCCGACTTGAAAGGCTTGGCGGGTCTGTCTGGGTGCTGGTGTGAATGGGGGGTGTCTGGAAAGACTGTGATGTGCTCTGAAAGACGTCAAAAAAAATTATCAAATTAAACCATACTATTAACAGACAAATCTAAAGTGGGAAATAGTCTCTGTAAACACAAAGTTATCAAATTAACCATTTTAATGTTTGGTTCCTTCTATTTTCCATGTAAAGACATGGAAAATAGAAGGAACCAAACAAGCTGATCTCTAATAGCAACTTAGCAAATTAGTGTATGGACATGCTTGCTTTTCTGAGTGGATTGTAAACATTTTACCATGTTCGGCATTAACAAGGTAGTTGGTAATTATATAATTTGTTGTTTAGCGCTCATTTAAGGTTGAAAGATTATTTATTTGGCAAGCTGACAATACTCTCTGGTGGAAGTTACCGTGGTTATGTACAGCGTTGACGTTACCATTGTAAGAAAAAGGAGGTGTATAATCAAAGAACGATGCAAAAGAATTCTTCATTCAAAAATAGTCCAGTAAAAGTTCTTAATTCAAGCATAAGCAGTAGTACAAAGTAATACTTTGGAGATGTTGGTGTCAAAGTGCCTACCTTCAAATTAAGCGATAGCCATTATCTACAGTTCGAAAAGGGCAGGTAAAGCACAGATTGGGGCTGGTCCATCTTTACACTCAGGTTCCATTGGTCAATTGAAGATGCTACCTTCAGTGTACTTGTCCAATCATTGTTTAGGGGTTGACGCCCTTTTGAGGCTTGTGTCTTCCCCTTTCCCAAATGGCCCATCAACTTTTTGGGTCTTTTGTTTCTAATCTTGTCTGCAGTGATTTAATTCCAAATTGATGGTAATTAAATTTCGCTGTCTAAAAGGTTCCTTTTTGCTCCCTGCTTTCCACCCATCCTACTTTGGATTGCTGTCGTTGACTTCACACCTCTGGTTGAGGATGAACCATTGAAATGTTAAAAGCTTTTGTCTGCATTATTTACAGGCTAAGACCAAAATCTTACAGTCCCCTCTTTGATGCTATTTAAGCCACTTATAGCATCACACCTACTGCATTTTCCAATCCAGTGCCGATGGCGGTAAAAGTCGACCCTAGGGTTGCTCCTTCTATGGCTATCAAGAAGTCTTACCCGTCTTAATGACTTATACCTCATTAACATCGACAATCGGCTATCAGTGGTGCTAGGACAAGCAAGTATTTTAAGGTCATTTAGTTAACAAGTATCTTAGCCAAAAGCATAAGATTCTCTTTGATTTGAATGTAAAGAGAGAACCTTTTGGAACCATTACAGCCAGCGAGATCATTATAGATTTATCCTAGTGGCATTGGCAATCTGAAGCTTCAAAATATAACACATGCAGGAGAGAACTTATGCTTGGAAGAATAAAAAAATGAAAGAGATGCAAATGTAGACAGCTATCTTGAATGAGTTTTTCCATAACCATCCTGAGAAAGCAATTGCCATAACACCATCATACATTTGTTTAAATGGGGGCTTGTCCTTCCTGTCCTGTTAATTTTGCATTTTAACAATGTGACTATCATTTCTCTACATTAAAAAAATAATCATGTTGTGTAGTCGTGGTAATTAAAGATCAAGTTTGGGATTTTTTTTTTCACAATCCCCAAGAGTTCTTTGGTATTCACAAGCAAATTGAATTTCCACGTTACATCTGCTCTGAGTTCTTATTCGCTTATCCAGTTAGATATTCCAATTCCAGTTCCAGTTGTCCCAGGAACCCCTTCAGCTTTAGTTGTCCAGGACCTGTCTTTGGTTGGACTAGTGATGCATTTTCTTGGTTGTCTGGTAGTTGAGACAGTTGCTACCACCCTGTGGTTATAGAAAGTCTGTAGTCAGTAGGTCTCTGTGAAAGTCAGTTCCTTCTGTCTGGAGATCATGCTGTCAGGCAAACCAATACTGGAACACTGGATATTGTTGGTCAGCGTTCCCTGGTAAGTTCTGGTCACTACCCCCAATGGAGGTGTTGGTTGCTGCTCTGGAGAAGTTTTGTAGTTTCACCGCTGGTAGGAGAGAATCCACAGCCACATCGCTGATGTTGGAGGTATTTCCTCTCCCCTCTTTTTTTTCTCTAAGAACCTGTAACACAACACATAAACAGAGAGAGGTTAGCCCTCCCCCCACCCCCTTGTTCACACGTGATACACAAAGAACACTTAGGACACATTTCAAAAATGACAACATAAGCACATATACAAACAAAGCTACTAATGAACACATAACATATATTTACAAAAATAAGAACCCTTAATTATGCAGATATTGGGTGAGGGTTTAGCTGATCAATGCCAAAGCATTTCTTTGTAGTATCTTTTGTCATTCTCTGCACAAGCAACACAAAAAGTTAGTCTGGAGCCCTGTCAATAAGGTGACAAAAAGCGCAGCTTAAACAGCATTGTGCTTAGTTTACTTGAATCAAAGATGGTAAGTCAGGTTTGTGTTGTACTGTATAGAGATCCATGTGTTTTACTGTATAGAGTAACCTCAGGGTCCCCCCAGACTCTGTGCCACGTGCCTGAGCCTCACCTGCTCAAAGGGGCGAGTGGCAGGTTTGCATTTTCCCACGGTACTCCAAACTGAATAAACAGATACTGAATTTCCTAGAAGAAGCATGTGTTTACTAAGTTTAATCAGTTTTCCTGGACTTAAACCCACTATGTGTAAGTTTTATTTTTTTTCATATGAGAATTTCTCCCATCTATCGGCGAAGTGGTATACTGCACACGTTTGAATAAAATGTATTAGCCCTTCCCTTCCCACGGTCCTCATTTCCCATGGTCCTCATTTTGAAAATGGTGGCGCAAAATGGATATTCTTATTTGGTACCCAGCCGCATCTATATATAAATGGAAATTACCAAGTTTACGGGAACACTACAATTTATTCATGGATGTAATTACCATCGTTTTACATTATATTTTTAAAATAAAAAATGTATTTTTAATAAAAGACGAAGATAAATAGAAGATAAATCCTACACATAGTGGCTTTAAATTCACCTACTTTGAAACAATATAAGTCATAATCCAAATTCTCTTACAAAGATTAGTGCAATAAAACAAAAACAACAAAAATACTAGCACTACTACTATGCAGTAGCAGCAGCAGCAGCAGCAGCAGCAGCACAGTGACCTTATGACAAGTGCTGTGAATAATTTCTGTTGTGGATAAGGTATGAGGTCACACTATCTACAACACTGACAAGTGGGTAAATAAAACAGATAGGCCTGTGTCCATGTGTTTCATTTCGCAATAGCTCTACATCATTTCATTCCAAAAAAAGTGACTAGATTTTTTACATAATCACTGACGTATAAGAAGACTACAGGCACTGTACTACTGCCACTTCTGAACTAGCAATGATGAAGGCAATCATCTCACTTGTGGTGCTGCTATTGTCCATGTGGGGAACTCATACACAGAGGACCCAGCCTGGAGAGCAGACAGAGAGCCAGAGCCCTGGGAATCCTGATGGAGTCAGTTCCCAGCTGGATGTCTCTACTGAGCTTAAGGAACTCAAAGAGACAGTGGCGAGGCAAGGGAACCTGTTAGTGGCCCTGGAAATGAGTCTAAGCTTCACCCGCATTGAACTTCAAAACACCAGATCCAAGCTGGACCAAGTGGCTGCAGAAAGTGAGGCTTTAAACACAGAGCTTAAAGCTGTGAAGAGCAGGCTGGCTGCCAGTGAGGGCGCGGTGGAGAATCTGAAGGTTGAAAATGCAGCCCAAGATGCAGAGCTGACGTTGCTGAAGAACAGACTGGCACCTGCTGAGGCAGACATCGCCAATCTCAAGAACCCGAGCACACAGAAACACAGTGTGGCGTTCTCAGCAGGACTGACCAATGCAGGTTTCGTTGACTCTGGAGGTGCTGAACTGAACCTGGTCTTCACCAAAGTCTTCACCAATGTTGGACAGGCATACAGCAGCTCAACAGGCTTCTTCACAGCTCCAGTTAGGGGAGTCTACTACTTCAGATTCACTGTGCTGGATCAATTGACCACACGTTTGATGCATATCAGATTGTGCAAGAATGGACAGCAGTTCATGCTTTTATCAGAGTATGACACTGATGCCCATTTTACCTATCTGAGTGGTGGTATGACCCTGCAGCTGGAAGTGGGAGATGTAATTAACCTGCGTCTCCCTCCAGGTTCCAGGCTCTATGATGATAGTGCTAATCACGACATCTTTACTGGCTTCTTGCTCTCTGCTCTCTAATAAGAGCAAGCTAGGCTAACCTGTATGGTTACATATATTATAATAGGCAATGTATTAGCTTATAGTAAATGTTGTTGATAACATATTTACTGGTCTGCTGCCCTACTTGTCTGTAACATATGTATCATACCAAACAATCATAAATAAATGAAGTGTTTTAAAAAGTGGTGTTATGCGTAGAATTATTCTAAGCTGCCATTTATAGACTTGTAGTGACAATAAACAAAATCTGCACATACTCAGTTGGACATCACAGTCTTTAATAATGTTAAACAATGTCTACCATATATGCCAAGGTTTCATACACATACTCTGATTTTCCTCTTCATTTGTTCACTCCTGTGCAAGTGGTCTTACGACTTTAGGTGTTATACTGTAGTATTTATTCATATATTCATCTTTTCTATCTATGTGCCTCAGCTGATTGAATGATTGAAACAGTTTGTTGAAAGAAAGTAGACTTAGCGGGCGGATATTTGCCCCATATGAATCCAATGAGTGAAGACTTTGCTTACAATATTGGCCAGCTAAGGTATATAAAAGAGGTTTCAGGTATAACAAACTACAGTAGGCTACCAAAGCCACTGCTACTATTACAGCTACTGCTGAGAGACAGGGTGAAGAGGCAGGCTATCATCCAACAGAGTTAAACCCAATTGAAAGTTCAGAGAGGGAACCAGAGCACTGGGGCTGCTGATGCTTCCGCCACCACTATCCAGCTGGAGGTCTGGACGAACTCAGAAACCCAGTGATGGGGATGAACATGACCTTGAGCTTCTCTAAAGATGATCTCCAGAACAAAAGGCATTCTGTTAGCGAATGGCACTAAAGTGCCAGGAAAGGCTTAGGAAAATATGTATGTGGTACAATAGCTGACAGCCATAAAAACTAAAGTGAGAAAAAAATTGTTTGCTAGACTATAATTTGTTGCTAGACTACAAGTGAAACTAAGGTGGAGGACCTGAAGGTTAAATATGCAGCACAAAGGGCAAAGCTGAAAAACGCTGTGATCCAGAGAAAGAGTTCTGAGCTATTTTGATCTCCACAAAGGTCATCACTATCTTGGACAAGCCTACAACAACATGACTGGCTTCACAAATTACTTTAGATCATTAAAATTACTTTAGACTTATGCTGCATCACCAAAGCAATTTACAACAGCAGGAATCCAAGCGGAAAGAACTCCTCACTCTTTGAATTAGTAATGCTGAAAACCACCATGGACGTATGTTGACTGTCTGTATGTGGCTTAGGCCTTGCTTGGGTGTATTACTGTATTAGCACTGAAGTATTTATTATATTTATTATTTTATGTGATGATGCACTGACCAGAGACATCTCTCAATTTCATTGTACCTGTGACAATGACAATAAAGGACATTCATTCATTCATTCATTCATTCATTCATTCATTCATTCATTCATGATAGGCCCTTTTTACTTTACATTTTTGAATATTTCTGCTACCTATAAAAACTGTCTTGGAATATGATGCTACAGTATCTAAGTGACAAGTGTGCTTGTTGTCTGACAGTAGTTTTTCTGTTGTTTGTTTGTGTCCATGGTTTAGTGCATCATCATTAGTGGGGAGAGTGGGGCAGGGAAGACAGAGAGTGCCCACCTGATCGTCCAGCACCTCACCTTCCTAGGAAAGGTAAAGCACGTCTAATTAGATGAGTCATATCCTACAGTCTGAATCAAATGATGGAGTTAATACAGGCTAAGAGACCTGTGTGCCCCATGTGTTTGACGCATTAAGAAAAGTCATTTGCTCTCTTTAATTTAGTTTGATAATAAATTGGCGGAAATACTAGATAAGATAAAAGGACCAATAAAACAGATTATTTTGGGGAACATTGTTGTGATTTTGCTTCTCTGCCTTGTACTGCAAATGTCCCCGACGATAATACAGTGTAAAATAGGGACTTGATATGCCATATGATTATAATTAATGTTGATGCAGTTGTTTTCAAGAATCATTAACAGATTTTAAGTTTGTTTATGTTCTCTGCAACATGACAAAAAAAATTGTTAACTGTATAGTGTGTTCACCTAAAGGAAAAGCTTTACCTTCATATTTTCAAAAATATAATTAATTTGTTTGTTTGTTCATATTTGGCCAGGCCAACAACCGCACCCTGCGGGAGAAGATCCTTCAGGTGAACCCTCTGCTGGAAGCCTTTGGGAACGCCTGCACCGCCATCAATGACAACTCCAGCCGCTTTGGGAAGTATCTGGAGATGAAATTCACCCCCACCGGCGCCGTCATGGGTGCCAAGATCTCTGAGTACCTGCTGGAGAAGTCCCGGGTCATCAAACAGGCACCGTGAGTGGAAATGACAGTCCTGTTCAACATTGGTCATGATTTTTAGGGAAGGCCAAGTTCAAGTCATTGTTGTCAGAGGTATTCTCTACAGTGTGGATCCTGAGAGAGCCAGAGCTGCAGAAAAAGCCACCCTGGGCGTCTCTTACCACATCAGCCTCAGTGGCTTCTAGCCTGGTCTTTGCTGCTGTCAGACCTGCCTCCTGGGCTGCATTTCCTGGCTTCGGTTCATCTTCCTCAATCCCACAAGCAAAATAGTCTGGTCTCCTTTGCTGTGTTTTCTTTGATCGGGTCACTTTAGCATTCATAGTGGTTTGTGCTGCAGTTCACCTGCACCTCCATCACATTCTCCATGGCAGTGTCAGTGGCTGTGCCCAGCAACTGACCTCAGATCATCTGTCTGTCCTGCAATATCATCTTTCAGATTCACCACTTCATTTTTAGTAGCAGTCTGTCTTGTAACTCCCAGCTCTGTCTTTTTTGCTGACTAGAGTTCAATCACATTTTTATTTGAATCTTCACAGCTTTCAGTTCTGTGTGGTTCTGTGTCTCACTTGCTGTCCGTCTGGTTATTAGAGCTACGTTCTCCTTCCTCAGACTCTGTAAATGCATGTATATATCTTAGTCTGACTGAAATCAAACCAAACTGAGTTTATAATCACTTCGGCACATAAAGTGCTTGAAATCACATTTTTATCGGCCTAACACAACCTGACACAACCCCTTGAAAAAGGCCCCATAAATTGGTGGCTGGCAACAACTACTGGATTAGTTTGTGCAGCATGCTGCGTGTGTCTCATATGAAAAATCAAGTTTAAAAAGTGCATGATGTACCAACAGTGCTGTTGTGTTGGCCATCTCTATCCTCATAACTCTTAGCTCAGTTATTGCCAGTACTGTGCTGTTGATTTAGATGTGCATGTAAATGGACTGACTGACAGCCAACCTGCAATTCAATTCCATGACCTCTGTCACGGCAGCAGCATATTTCGGCTTTGATTTTGTCCAGCAACTCAGCCTTAATTTTTATTAGCTGATTGTGGGTGACAGCCAGCAGGCCTCTCCGCTCCCCCACCATGTGCGAGTTGTCTGGGCTCAGCAGAGGCGTCCAGCTGTGCAGTGAGTGCAGCAGCAGCAGTAGCCTTCAGTCTGTGTGCTCTGAGTCTGATCTCCACACAGTCAGTCAGGCAGTCATCAACAATCTCATCTTCAAGAACACCTGCAGTGTCACCATATGCCACAGTCTCAGTAGGAATGGTGGTGCTTTTAATGGTAGCAGGAGTTGGATGATTGATTTACGCAATACAGTCATGAAAATGGAATAATCCTATAAGCGCAGAAATGACACAGAATTTGCCATTCTCTTTACTTATCAACATTTAAATACATGTCAGAAGAAAAAACACTTTTTTCAGATTTTTATATCTGAAACCCCATGCAAAAAGCCACTGATCTGCAGGATCTGGCCTAATCATTGTGTTTTCACCTGTTACCACTGTGAAAGTTCACAGTGGGAGTTTGTTTAGGCTAACTGCCATGCACAGCATTTCTGAAGGAGTAGCCTACTTTCTAATAAGACATTGTTTTTTCAACAGACCGGTAAGCAGAGAAAACAACATTCTCAATCAGAGAATGCCTGGTAATTTAGTGTCATAAAACACACTGGTAGAACCATAAAATCAGGTGCAGCACTTATATATTAATGTGTTTAGCTGTAACAGAAGACCACAATTGCCAACTAGGTCTCCACTTGCAGTTGATAGGTTTGAGAGACCCATATCAGACAGAACACTTGAACACTTTGGCACTTGTTTCTGTGTCGACACCAGTACAAGGCAGTATGCAAAAACAGTTTTTTTTCTCGATGCTCGACAGGTTTACTGTGGCGAGTGTAATGTGTGAATCTGATATGTCTTTTGACAGAGGAGAGAAAAACTTCCATATCTTCTACTACATCTATGCTGGCCTCTACCATCAAGGGAAACTGAAGAAGTACAGACTTCCAGACAAAACACCACCCAGGTTTGCCACCAAATGCTTTTTCTTGCAGTGTTAAACATTTTAGAGACATATTTCAACAAGTAAACATGTCTCATTGATTGCTTGATTCATTTTGCCTTAATGTGCAGGTACATTGGCAGCCAGAATGGGAAGGTGATGCAGGACATCATCTCCAGCAAGCTCTACAAGGAGCAGTTTGATGCTATTCAGGACTGCTTCAGGATCATCGGATTCACAGATGAGGTATAAAACTCCATTTAACTTCTCAGTTGTTCTCATGCTGTGACACTTTATTATCATTATACTTGCCTTTTGATTCCTCTCTTTTTTATGTTTGAAATTAAAGAGTTGCACAATATTAGATTTTATTTTATTTTTATGTATATACCTCAAATATTTTATTATATGATGTATAATACTGTATGTAGTATATTATCATGCATTTTATGTAATACCATGCATATATGTGAATGTGTATGTTTGTTTGTGTGTGTCCTGCAGGAGGTCAATTCAGTGTACAGGATCCTGTCTGCCATCATGAACACAGGCAACATTGAGTTCACCTCCATCACCTCCCAGCACCAGACTGACAAGAGCGAAGTGCCCAACTCAGAACCTTTGGAGAATGGTAAGATATAACATCACTAGTGCACACAAACACACACACACACACACACACACACACATACACAGACAACCTTTACCTTTTTGATAAGTATCCATAAGTATCCATTTTCATCCATGGAAATAAGGTTAATCAATTAGTCTTGAGGCACAAATAATGCATGTGTGTGTGTGTGTGTGTGTGTGTGTATGTTTTTGATTTATGTTTATTTGTAGTTGCTTAAAATGCACACATCTGTTAACATTTCACAGCTGCTGATCTCCTAAGCATTGGTTCGGAGGAGCTGCAGGAGGCCCTGACGTCCCACTGCGTGGTCACCCGCGGCGAGACGATTATCCGCACCAACACGGTGGACAAAGCCATCGACGTGCGCGACGCCATGTCTAAAGCCCTCTACGGACGCCTCTTCAGTTGGATCGTCAACCGCATCAACACCCTCCTCCAGCCTGACACCAACCTCTGGTGAGAGCCTGGGACTGGACAACACACCTGTCAAACGGCTTACTTGGCCGTCAAACGAGTTACTTGGCCATGTGATGTAGGATATCCTGGTCGTTGAAAAAACATGTTTGTTCTGTGGTTGCTGAAAAAAAGAGGCTTGGAAACTCTGTTTTCGAGCGTACAATAATACTTTGTGTTTAGCTGATACTGTTAAGCAGCTCCGTGTTTCTGTGTTAGATCTAGTGTGACTAGTTAATTCACTCTGCTAGGTTTTATTCAGTGCACAAATTCATACTGCTCTATTGTGTATTGATCGCAATGTCAGACTGGCTTTCATCTGTCTACTCTCCTGAGTGATTAACACACACACACACACACATACATAAGCAAGCGTGCTTTCATCGTCAAGTACGGCAATTTGACTCAATTGACTCAACCCTCCCATGGCCTTACAAAGGCATGTACAAAAGTAAATACAAAAGTATACACACAGACACACATATAGCACACACACACAAACAGTCAGATAAACAGAGAAACAGACATTACATGAATATACATACATACATGTACAGGCATGCATTTGACACACTCCCTCAAACACACACACACAAACATACACACACACACAATCAACCACATTTCATCACCAAGCCACGGTGACCTCTGCTGTTAGTGAATCTCACACACGCTGAAGAATGTTAATGCACTCAGTAGACACAAGAAGAAGGAGTTCTATAAATTTTTGATAGGGAGTTGAATTGAGAAAAATAATATTCCTTGTGATGATTAGGAAGACTTCAGAGAGATGGAGAAAGCTGTGCATTGATCACTCCCTTTTGAAATCATGGTTGGACCTGTCAGAGTGTAGTCAGTAGGTTCTCGCTCTTCCCCATCTCCTCCCTTCCCTCCTTCTCTCTGGAGCCTCTGTCTCTCTCTGGCCAGTTCAATCTAGTGCACACTTGTGCTTATTGCCACTAATCACCTGTTAACCAAAGCTCACGGTGACCTTCAACTTCAGCCCCATCAAGACAGATGTGGCTGTTTAAAGAGGGTACAGTATGCTCCTGAAGTTTCTATTCACGAATGTATGACTGTATAGTATAGCTTTTGCAAGGACTTTACTATAGTGCTGGGTTTTATTTGAAGGTAAGAATGGCAGATTTAAGAATGGACTGTTTAAATGATGAGATTTTTCCAGAAAGGTATTCCAATTTTTGGCACATGTGTGGGATTACTGTGTGCCATGCATGATTTTCATTTTGTGATGTGCATTCATATACAAAGTTTATACAAAAAAAAAATCTGTCTATAGGTTCATTTTTACGACAATGATGTGGAATATTTTTAAGCATCAAAAAATCTGAATAAATCAGAGAACTCTGTTCCTCCTCATATATCTGACGGAAGAATGTTCTTTTTTATGTCCAGTGCTGCTGAAACTGGGATGAATGTGGGCATCTTGGACATCTTTGGTTTCGAGAACTTTAAGAAGAATTCCTTTGAGCAGCTGTGCATCAATATCGCCAATGAGCAGATTCAGTTCTATTTCAATCAGCACATCTTTGCCCTGGAGCAGGTGAGAGAGGCCAAGCAAAGCAGTCACTCCATGAATGTAACACCAAATATTCTATTGCTGTGGATATATCTTAAATATTAGCCATAATTCTTAATGATGATAAACATTTCAGAATGCCTCAGTATGCGACATTGACTTTGAATAGTCATATAGAATATAAGCTACTTCTGGGTAAAGCTGTCAATGACAACAGGTTTTGTGCCAAATAGAGACATTTATTGATTTTTATTGGTTGATGAGCTGTGTTCTATAGAATGTTTGTTTTTCAATCTGCTGTTGGTTTTCTGTTTCCCGTCCAGACCTATTTTCCAATATTGACCAGCAGAACAGATCTTATCCTATACTAATCAATCTAGATAAATATTTCTTTTCTCCTCAAGGCCTGAAGGTTTAAAAGTCTTTATTTATGTCGATCAGTTAATAACTGCTCTAGGTATGACCCCCACAGTAATAGGCCTATGTAAAGGAATTGCATTATGCTATTTCATTTATCATAGTTAAATCTTCAAGCTCCAGTTTTATCTATTATTTTATATTTCTCCATATTTTTAAATTGTATGAGAGATTTGTTTAATTACAGTATCAATCATCAAGCACCTCATTGCTGTCCTGAGGTTTGATTATGAGTGCAGTGTCTTTGACAAATAGACTCTGTGAGTGAGGCATTCTTTCATTGACTCTCTAAAATGACACACCGTTTAGCAGGGGGAGGGGGGGGGTCTCAAATTTGATTTGTGATTCCCATTTACTCCAGCACTCTTATTAGACGACACCAAAGAAGGTGCTAAAAGCTCTCGCTGATCGCTTACTATGGCTCAGGAAGAGCACACAATGGGGTTTGCTGCCGCTCAGTGTGTTAGTGGTGACAGAAATTACATTTATCTGTTTGCGTATGTGCGATAGGTAGAGATTGTTCCGGAGTGACGCACCGGTGGGCTTTCTGTCACTGGTGCACTTGATTTAGGCACAGCTAATCTTAGTGAGAGCGGCGACTTAATCTCAGTTACTGATGGTTCCATTCAGTCTGCTTCATGGAAAATGGAGGAATTTAGTTTTGTTGGTTTAAGTGCCTTAGTGCAAAAAATATCTGGAAAGTTGGCTGAAGAAAAGAAAAAGCTGCCTGCTTACTGCTATGTAGAAAGAACTTGTTTAGTTCTTTAGTTCTTGTAAACAGTAAGTCAAACAGTATGTTGTTGTTCTGAAGGTGTGAAACATTGAAAAAAATCAAACAAAGGCAAGCAACTGCACCTCATTAAAAACGAAAAACGATTTTTTTTGGATCGAACAAAAACAACAAAGTATAGCATAAAATGAACCTGACAACTGCTTGCATAAACGTCATTCTTCTCAGGACACTCAGACACATGTTTTGGCCAATAGCTTCAGTAGAGTTGTAGTTTTTCAGCACCAACCACTGTAACCAGAGACAGTCTGCTTGAATATGACAGGACAGAGCTGGCAGACTGAGCTGAAGATGAATCTGCAGTCTAAACAAGAATTAGTCAAGATTAGCACAAGATTAAGAGGACTACATTTTTTCTGCAAAATTATTTCAGATGTAAATCACAAAGTAATACAATGTTGTGTTACAATTGTTGTTGTTTTTCTGTGAAGCCCAAAGAAGCATCCTATGATGGTCTTGCCAGATTTCTGTCAAGCTACTGTACACGCACACACACACACACACACACACACACACACACACACACACACACTCACTCAAACACACTCACACACACATTTTTTTTTAGTGAAGAGTAATTGCCATTGCCCTCTGGTTAAGCTGGGAGTCTGGCTACTGTTATGAATAAACCATGAGTGCTGTTGCATTTTATTACTGGGAAATATTTTATATGTTAATTAAGCCATTACCACAACATGGTTTGATCACTCCTCCCTGCTTTGTAAATCATGAATTATAAAACCGTGCCTGTGTTTGGACCACTGGATTTGGCATGAGTTTCCTACAACTGATTTACTTTTGTAATTATCAGCAGAAGGTTTTGCCAGTTCATAGTCTATAACTAGGTTTAATGGTCAATAGATTTGACAAAAGCAGTTAGAATATGGATTAACAACCATTGTCATTTTATAAGAACTCTGAGAAAATTAGTGAGCTGGCACAGACACTTGCATGTGTTCTCATGTTGCCTTACACATCCCTCTCCTGTGTGTGCCTGGTTAGATGGAGTATCAGAGCGAGGCGGTGGACGCCAGCCTGGTGGAGTACGAGGACAACCGTCCAATCCTGGACATGTTCCTGCAGAAGCCCATGGGTCTGCTGTCCCTGCTGGACGAGGAGAGCCGCTTTCCCCAGGCCACTGACCAGACACTCGTGGGTAAGGACTGGTGGAGAAGGGTGGAGAAGTGTTATAACAAGAACAACAATAATAATAACCATCATCATCATCACCACCATAATGTCCGTAGTCATAATCATGGTCACAATCACAATCCTAAAACATTAAAGGTGCTCTATGAGATGTTACAGGATTTTAGCGCAATTTTGTTTTTATCTCAAATCGTAAGTATCTCCCCTTAATCGGCTAGCTTTCTGCCCAAACGAACACTCAAACAAAACATAAACACAACAAACTCCGGCCAACCAATCGACAATAAAGATGGTAGATGACGCGCATTAACTCCCACCCCATCTTGTTGACGATTGGTTTGTCGTTGTACATGTAAGGTCAGATCCCCCAATCGTTGGCGTTTGTTTGAATACACCACTCAGGTATTTGAGTTATTACAGCCCCTGTGTTGTTGTTTGAGACTGTTTTTTTCACAGTGTATTCAGGGGGCAGAAAGCTTGCCGATCAAGGGGAGATGCCTACGATTTGAGATAAACATGAAATTGTGCTAAAATCCTGCAACATCTCATAGAGCACCTTTAAAGTGTTTGTAGTCAGTATAATTGTAGGTGCGTTTTAGTGTGTGTGAAGGGGAGTGTATGGCTGTGTGGGTGTGAAGTTGAAAGGGGCTTGTAAACTAGGAGACTAGAGAGGTTCATGAATCATGTAATCTCTTTTGTGGGTCCACTCTAGACAAATTTGAGGACAATCTGCGCTGCAAGTACTTCTGGAGGCCCAAGCGAATTGAGCTGTCCTTTGGCATTCAACACTACGCTGGAAAGGTACGGCACAGCAGAGAGGAATAGAGTAGGCCTGCTCCTGTTCACACAGCTCTCCTCAGTGGAGGATTGACCTTTGAACTTTGACCCTAAACACCACGGACTATTAACCACTCAAATTTGACAGTTCCAAAGTTCACCATTGAACTTTAACCTCCCACTGTGTGTTGCCCACAGGTTATGTACAGTGTGAATGGGTTCCTGGAGAAGAACCGGGACACGCTTCCTGCAGACATTGTGGTGGTTCTCAGGACCTCTGAGAACAAGCTCCTCCAGCAGCTTTTCTCCAGTCCCCTCACCAAGACTGGTATGACTAATTAAAACCCTAACCTTAGATAGCTATACATCATAGCAGGTCAGACCTGTGTGTCTGTGTGTGTGTGTGTGTGTGTGTGCATGTGTGTGCGCAAGTGACAAAAAGTCTACTTGCTGTGCAGTTTTTATATCTATTTTTTATAAATCTGTATGTTGAAATTTCAGTGTAGCAAATAGACCTGTGTAGACCTGTCTACTGTATGGAAGTCCTCATAGGAATATTGGTTGGATCAGTGGAGTCACTGGTGTTTGTATGAAAAGCATGCTATTTGCATATGGAGCTTAAAATAATAATCCAGTGAAGATGATGGACAGTATGGGGGGGGAGCCTAGTCAAACAGAGCGGCTCGCGTGAGTGATTATAGAATGTCATTGTTTGTGGGACTCAGGTGAGTTCATTTGAAGTACGGCAATAATGGTAGAGTAAAAACCTAGTTATTATTCTGGTCCTTGTGTTTAGATGTGTGTGTGTGTGTGTGTGTGTGTGTGTGTGTGTGTGTGAGTGTGAGTGTGTGTGTGTAAGAGAGGGGGGAAGACAGAGATAGAGAGGGAAATACAAATCTCTTGGTTTCTTTATCGTCCAAGAGGGGCTCAGCTCCTTGGTGGAAGAAAGAGTGGTGGAGGTTGAAGAGTGTGTTTTTATTTTTCCACTAAGCTGTCCCTTTCCCCAATCCCCATCCCGGCTGCTGCGTCACTATCTCCCCTTGATTGTGCAGCACTGCTGGTGGGATACCCCCTCTGCGATAAGGCCCTTTCAAATCCCCATGCTTGAGGAAAAAAAGAAAAGAAGCACTATTTAGATGGCATCGCAAAAAAGCAGAGAAAAGCCCACTACCCTCGTGGCTCTTTTGCCTCCTTTGTTGCAGGAGGGAGTTAGGAGGAAGACGCTAATAGGCTAGTCATTAGCGATAGTGTAGGCTCCGGTCAGGAGGAGTCGAGGGCAAATAAAGGGGGTGGGTGGTTGTCTGTGTTTGCCTTTACCTACTGCACTCTGGTAAAATGGTGAAGTGAGTGACTATTTTCTTTTTCATTTCTATTAATGGACTTTTTTTCTTTTTTTTATTGAACTTTAAAAAAATAATCTGTGGTCTGTGTGGAACATAAAGGGCCTCCCTGCGCGTACTCCCGCCAGACAGCAGTTTTCCATTCGCCGCTGTGCTCTCGGCTTCATTAGAGAGACACGAGTTTAACTGCGCCACTTTCAGCTGCGACCCACAGCGGGGGGAAACTCTGGGTGGTGGATTATATTTACAGCAGGGGGGGGGGGGAGAGAGAGGAAGACAGGAGAGGAGGAAGAGTGGAGGAGAAAAATCGAGGGAAACTAGAAAGGGAAAGGAGAGGAAGACGAGAAGAGAGGATAGGAAAAAGAGAGGCGATGGAAAGAGAGACAGACGTGAGAGTCAGAGAAGAGAGTCTTTGAGCTGCTGTCAGGGCTCCTGTACTACACCTCTGAGCATGTTCACTGTGCAGGAAATGCGACTCACACTGAAGGCTGCATGTCAGAGTGAGAGTCTGTCATTGACACATGCTGTCTCTCTGGGGCACGCCATCAGGACACTGTCTTTAATGCTGTACAGTAAGAAGCCTGCATAATGGCTACAGACTACATGATTCTAACTGACAATATTAGACTGGGTCTGTTCACATGATGTGTTTTGGTAGGGGTTGTAGTACAGGTGCCCTCCTGCTGCGATCTCACTCACTTGTAGGAGTCTGATGATCCTAGATGCTTCTGGCAAAGTCCGCTCAGCTTGCTGAGTGCTGTTTGTGCTGTGGTTGTTCCATCCCATTTGTAAGTCGCTACGGATAAAAGCCTCTGACAGATTCATAAATGGAAGTATATTGTATTAATTAGTGTCTCAGCATGTGGTTATGTGTTAAGGTGTGTGTGTGTGTGTGTGTGTATGCGTGTGTGTGAGAGAGAGAGAGAGAGACACGTCTGTGCGTCTGTGATGTCTTAGCACTTTTCTGCAGTGTATTTAGTGTCGTGTTGTGTGTGTTTTTGTGTGTGAGTGCGTGCGCGCATGTGCATGCGCAGTTTGCATGTTGTTTTTATGCCTGAACATATTTGTAGTGTATTCAGTGTTTTGAATGCATACACAGACCCATCTTACTGAGCTTCTCCAAACAAACACAAATGTGCTGCACGATCATTCTTCAGTTCAGACCCCCTTTTCTCTTTCATGTTTGCATGGTTTACCCTGATCAAGAAATCTTCCCCAAAAATATAAATGAAGAACAGCCATCAGCCAAACTGCTCCTGCATATCAACAGGGAAATGACACACACACACACACAAGTGAGGAAGAGCTGCATTTCCCTTTCAAGTGGAAAGACACCGCTGCTGAAATGGTAATATGGCTCTTTAGGGTAAACGGGAAGATGGCTTTCATTTGCATACATCTTCCTTTCCTTCGTCTCGTAGATGTGCTCTTATCACTGTGAAATTACCACTATCTCCACCATCGGATTGAAATCTGTTTTTTTTTCCTTTTATCATCCCCCTCTCCTTTCCCCTCAGACCCCCATCTTTTTCTCTCCCTGTCTCGCGTGGATCTCGAGGGCGGCTGTGTGAGAGTGTGACCAGTGGGTGGCACTGCTGCTAATGAAGCTTTAACGCTACTCTGGTAGATCAGCAGGGAGGAGAGGAGAGGAAGGAGAGAGGGGTTTTGTGTTTGCATTGGCCTTCTGAAACTCATAGGACACGTGTAGGTTTTCTCAGAGGTGGTGAGGTGCTCCTTCTTCTTCTCCTTCTGCTGAAGATGAAAGCCGAGTTGGAGCTTGAGTCTCCTACCAAGAACAACTTTTCAACACTCAGGGTAGCCATGCCACATGAATGACCTTCAAAGATCCTTACTGGAAGTCCCCAACTGCATAGACCACACTCCAGTTCTGTGCGCAGTCGTTTTGAAAAACATACAATTTCACACAGAAAAACATGACTGGGTTGAGTGAAGTCTGTCCCACATGTTAATTAGCGCAGCTCATGCCATAGGTTTCATGTATTGAGTTTTGTTGAAATCTTGAGGCCGCTTAAAGCAATAGTCTGAGGTAAATCAACCCATAGCCCTGTTATTGAAGGCAAAGCCAGAGATGTTTATTTATACAGCAGATTTCATTCATAGAATAATTTCAATGTAAAGCACAAAATAACATCAGAGCACAGTAGATGAAAAAGATAGATAGATACTTTATTGATCCCCAAGGGGAAATTCAAGGTCCCAGCAGCTTAAAAAATCACACACAACATATACTACAGTTACTCAAAATAACAATAAAATACAAATACTTATTGTTATTTTGAGTAACTGTAGTATAAAGGAAAGCACAAATAAATAGTAGAATATAAAAGTGTACAGAATATGAAAGAGTGAATCAGTTAGGGAGAAGGCACCAGGAAGCAATGGTTCAGATCTTTTCCATCCCCTTTGAACTTTGTTTTACCGTAGTCGAACATTGGAGTTAGCAGCTTTATGGCACAGTGCAGTCATAGAGGCTTTCCCACACTGCAGATGTGACGCCATAGCGCCAGCTTTAGCAGCAGAGGCAAGTGTTATTTAAAATAATCTTCTAGTGTACTTGCCAGCTTTACAGCACCTTGTTCTATGAATACAGACACTATTTGTACTTTAGAAGTTTGGTACAAGTAGGGAAATTTACGAGTCAATGTTCCATAAACGACTCCACTAAGCCATTCACTAACTCAGCCAGTGTTTGACAATGGTTAAAAAAATGTTCTGGCTGGACGTCATGGTGCTTAGGACCTTGGGCAAATGTTCTCTGAATCATCGCTTTAATCATCGCTTTCTTCACTTGAAACTGCCAACAGTAGGAGCATTTGTTCAGGAAGTGGATAGCAGCAGAATCAGGAAGCCAGAGCAGAGACTTTAGAACTGGTGTAATGTGGTCAGTTCTTTTTATTCTAGTAACTTTGGATCAGCTGCACTTTGGATCAGCTGAAAATGTCTAATGGTCTTAGTGACTAAGCGATGGCTTTCATGTGACTATTTAGGTTTAGGTCATTGTTGACCCTAAGATTTTAACAGTCTCTTTAGCTTTTTACCCTTTTTTGTCATGGACAGTGGAAATCCTGAGAAAACTGTGTTACATCCGGTTGTTAATATACACTGATGAAGACATAGTCAGTAGGTGTCAGACCAAAGTAAATGAGGGTGCCAATCCTACCAAACTTTGATAAGAGATTGAGTTGTCCAAGTTTTATCTTTTGTCCAGTGGAAGCATAAGTGTATAAAGCATTGGTTCAAAGATTGGTCCTTGGGGGACACCACAGATCAAGGACATTGGCCTTGAGGCTGACCGTATCAACAAAGAGCCTTCTGTTTTGTTGTCTTTTTTGTCTCTTAATTACTATACCAGTGAACCCAACCCAGTGTTCAAGTCAATGTAATAGTGCTGTGATGCCAAAATCGCTCAGGTCCATTAACACCAGAACAGATGTTTTACATGCATCAAAATGCATGTAAAGAACATAAGCCACTTATTTACTGAAAGAGTCGTTTTAGTGCTGCAATTGGCACAGAAACCTGACTGAATGTTACCAACAGTTATTTGATGTCAAAAAAGGTTGTGCATGACCTCCAGTTGACTAGATATGGCCTGTAGTTGTTCGGCACTGAAACAACTGCTTTTTCAAGGACTTGGAGGAAATGCCTTTTTGTAAAGATGAATTCAAAATCTGGATCACATCAGCTGCTACAGGGTGTAGAACAAAGTTTAAAAAGTCAGATGCTGAAGAACTACTTTTGACTTTGAAGACATTCTAGATGTTTTCTAGCTATTTGCAACTGTAAAGTTATTTTCAGTCTTATTTCATTTTACAAAGATTATCATTGCATTTATCAGGCACCAAATGATTTCAGTAGGAAGAAGAATGTGTATGTTTGGTCTTTCATCCTAGTGTGAGCTCTCTCTCTTTGTCTTTCCTTCTTTCTCCTGTCCATCACTGAAGATAGTAGCAGCTTTTATAGCACCCACGGGGTTACACACTCACACACAAACACACACACAGCCACTGAGATGTACATCTCTGTGTGTGTTTGTGTGTATGTGTGTGTTTTCATCTTTGAGATATGTGCGCCTAGAAAAAGCACAGATGTATACACACTATACGAGTGTAAATGTATACGCACACATTCAATCAATTGAGGGATTTTAATGATGTTGTTTGAGTGTGTGTGTGTGTGTGTGTGTGTGTGATGTGTGTGGTTTTGGGCCAGGCCTAGGGGCTGTGTGTGGCTGGTGTGTGTTTTGCGGCTGACTGTGGGAGGAAATGAGAGGCATTTGCATGGACAAATTCCTGCAAGGCGGAGAGAGAGGAGACTTCCCTCAGATCAGTCAATGAGAGCCCGGGGACTATTTGACTTGGACCAGGAGACATGGGGCCCCATCAGGGACAGCTGCAGGGGCTGGGCGCTCTCTCTCTCTCTCTGTGTGTGTGTGTGTGTGTCTGTGTGTGTGTGTGTCTGTCTGTTCCCTCTGTGTGTGTATTCTGCAGAGGGTAGCATCCCATTGTTTGTTTATTGTGGATACTGCTTATTTCTGCACTGACTTTATTGGTCTCTTCCTTGCTGTTTCTTTTTTCCTCTCTCACTCTACCTCTATGCATGTATGCTAACCCTGGATGTATTTTTTTTTTTTTAACTCACTACCACACGTTTGTTTGGGAAGTTTTTCTGAAGCCATTTATTCATTAATTTATTCATTCATTCACCCACATCCACCTGGACTGTACCTAGCCTACATCACCAGCAGCATCTACACTATTTCTACATCACCTACATCACCTATCTGTCTGTCTATCTACATTTGATCCATCTGGGCTTCACTTCAAGGCTTGTTTAACTTTTTACTTTTGCATATATTATATGTTTGAGATGGGCTACTTTAGCAAGGCCTTTGTGTTAATGAAGTGAAATCCCTAGTACTGGATGCATGAGTGGGGAAAAAAAATCATAAGCCAGACGGGTCCCACTCATACAGTAAGGTGATCTTACAGAGCTCTCTCTACCGAACTAATGGGGTTTGTGTTGCGCAATGTTCTGCCATGTTCTATGAAATATTCATACGGAACATGGCATTACAAAAGGAGATGTGTCGAAGTGTGGTTCTGTGTTCACAGCAGGAGATGAGGGGGCCTTGGTTTGCCAGAGATGGGAACGTTAGTTCAGATGTGATTTCTGAAGCACTGGGGTTGCATTTATCTGCCGCTGTAATTTAATGTCACGCTACTCCACAACTGTGTGAGGAATTATGGCCCTCCCAGATCCCTGGAGCAGAAATCAAAAGCCTTATAACCACCACCACCACCATCATCATCATTGTTATTTTTATCTTCTTAATATTTGTCTTCATATTCTTCTTCTTCTTCTTCTTCTTCATCATCATCTCTTTCATCATTTAGTTCTATAATCACATGTTTTTCCCTCTCTCTTTCTCTCTCTCTCACGCACGCACACACACACACACCTTATTTTGACAATTTACAGACTGGAAATTGACAGTCATATATTGATATGTATCATGGAGCTTTTTGCCTTTTTATTTCTTGGAAAGTGCAGTAAGAAGTAGGATATGGGGGGGCTGTTATGTTAGTCTATTTAGTCACCTGGGCCTCTGTTATGGTACACACCATTTACAGACCATAACCTGGGCCCCTATGGGCACCTGTCTGTCAGTGGGACAGGTTATGTAGTCACGTGATCCACATCACCCTGTTTTCTGCCTTAACTTAAATATTATGGGAAAATCTTGATTTGGCCAAATGTCTACCTTATACCTTATAGCAATGGATCCCGTTTAAAGTGAAATATCTGATGTAAATCTGTTTGAGATGGGTGCAGTATTTTGTGTTCTAAGTCTGACAAAACACTCCTCTGAACACTTATTTCAGTACATTCTGATTTGAAATACTGTGGCTATCTGGCCTACACTTCCATCTCTCCCCTCTCATTCTTTCACTTCTCTCTTTCTACCCCCCCCCCCCCCCCCCCTTCTCTCTCTTCTCTCTCTCCTCTCTCTCTTTCATATTCTCCCAACTCAATTCTTCGCTCTCCCTCATTTGACACCATCCGCTCTTCAGGAGTAAAACTTTTTGCAGCGTGTTTCTTCTTAAGCCTTTGCCACTTTGCCCGCAGTGACAGAGAGCACGGCTGCACTTTGCAGGGGTTTGCAGAAGAAAAGAAAAAGGGCCGCCTCAGCCGGAGATCTGAGGGGCCACAGAACAGCCTCCCCCTTCCCCCCCTTACCCGTAACCTCAGTGTTTGATTGCAACGGGGCAGGCATTCCTTTGCAGCCCCCACCTCCTACCCACACATACACACACACACACGTTCATACATGCTTACGCTTACGCGCACACGCATAACCTTACGCACACACACACACAGAAACACACACAAGCGCTTGGACTGAGGCAGGCAGGGAAGGGCAGGCCGCTGTGCTCCAAATCTGTTGGCAGAACATCGCTTTATAATGCTCCTGTGTGTAGCAGTGCCCAAAGCCAGTTACACCATGCCATCCTTCCGGATTGATCTCTGCTGCCAGTAATGGAGGGGCAGGCGCCTGTTAAACAGCCCCTGGACTAGTCAAATCTCTGCAAACTGGGTGCAAACTGCTCATGGTGATGTTTGAATGTGTGTGTGTGTGTGTGTCTGTGTGTGTGTGTGTGTGTGTGGTGGCGTGTCAGAGAGAGCAGGAGAGTTAAAGCTGGAATAATCTCATTTTCTTGGTTGCTGAGTGGAGTTTCTAGAATAGATCACATGTATTTAAAAGAAGACGAGAAAGAGGGACAGATAGTAAGTTTGGGATTTGATCGGCAAGCAAAAAAAAAAAAGGAAAAAAAAGGAAAAAGGAGGGAGATAAAGAGGGGGAGCAGGTTAGTGTACTTGAAAGAGTCAGAGAGATAGAAAGAGGGAGAGAAGGAAGTAGAGAATGAACGAGTGCAGACGAGTGAGCAATGTCTCAAGCCGAGTCAGCTGTATGGCGGATCGGAAGCACCGGCGGGCGGCTTTTGATTGTCTCCCGCCTCGACGGCTCGAACGCGGCCCCTGTGAAGTGCGCGCTGCTGCCCGTGCGCTACCACAATGCGGGGCTGCGAGGCGCCATCGCCACGACGATACGGCCAGATTGCTTTTTTTTTTTTAATCCCGTGTGCATCGACTGCTCGAGTCAATAAAACCCCAATACAACTGCCAGCTTGAGATTTTACTCTACTCCAACCCATACAACCCACCACCAACCCCCCCCCTTCACTTTGAGCCCTCTTATGCCCCACTTTCCTAACACACAGACACACACACACACACACACACACACACACACACACAACAACCCCCCTTTTCCCTTTTCTTTCTCTCTGGCAGGGTCCTTGCTAGGCTTAATTTTCAAAGGAGATGGACAGATGCCAGGCAAGGACTTTTTTACCCCCTCTCTCTCTGTCTCTCTGTGATTGTGTTTCTTTCTCTTTCTTGCTCTTTCTTCCCCCCCTGTAGAGTGACAGCCAGGCCAAAAGCCACACACATAAAGGAGAAGACATCAGTGTTGTCAGGAACGGAAGCCTGTGAGCAGCCACTGACATGATACTGACATGATACACACACACACACACACACAGATATACACTTAGCGATGCATAAACATAAACTCAAATATACTCACGCACATTTAGACCAATAGACTATAATCTAGACACACACACACACACACACACACACACACACACACACAGGCTGGTGCACACTGTACACAGATTAGTGTCTATACACATGCAAAGACTTTTGCACCAATTAATGAACCTATAAACCGACATCTTAAGCACACTGTCACTTATAAACACACAGACACACACACACAATAAACAGTTCTTTTGAGTGCCCTTGTTTAACTTTGGTCTTATGTGTTAGAGTCTCCTCTTTTCAATCTGTGATATATTTTCACATACAGTAGTTCCTCTTGAGAGCCACAGTACCACTGGTAGGTCACACAGGTCTGTGGAGCTGTGGAGGGACTTGGCCTGGGACCCACACATTTAGTCTGTCACTTATACAGTTGGTGCTCCTGCCGCTAACATGGCTATACATCACTGTATAGTTTGCTAGTGCTGCGGTTAGTCTGTGGTGCAGGTGTGTGTCTGGGGAGGGGTGGTATCTGTATAAGATGAGGTATTCATATTACATAGAGAAAGTGGTAAAGATAGAGTGTAAATTAGCCAGCGTGCGTGTGTGTGTGTGTGTGTGTGTGTGAGAGAGAGAGAGAGAGAGAGAGAGAGAGAGTATTCAAATGTGTCGGGGTATAAAGACAGGTTTATTTTACACCAGCCTGTGTGTGCGTGTGGGTTTATATGTGTGTGCCTGTGTGCGACTGTGTGTTCACGGGTTGTGTGAAAGGCGTGAAAGTGCAGTGACACACGACAGGCCTGTTTGCCACGCTCCTCCTAATTCAACATGACAAATGTATTCAGAGGATCTGACTTACTGCCGGAGAGAGAGAGTGAGAGACAGAGAGTGCCATAGAGAGAGAGAGAGAGAAGGAGGGAGAGAAAGCAATAGAGAGGAATAGAGGGGGGGGGAGAAAGTAAATGTAAGAAAATCCAGATGAAAAGAGATTATTCATTACCAACCTGAGTGTGGACAAACACAGGGGCTAGAGATGTATGGAGAGGTATGGACTAGGGTTGGGACCACTGTTCATACACTATCATTATAGAGCAATAACTCAATCATTACCTAAAGCATATTCCCTGGCTCCCCACAGTTTCTAGGCAACTTGCATGCTAGCCAAGTTCCTTAACTGCTACTCCACCACCCCACTAGAGGCATAGCCCTTGCCCCCACGCATGAATTAAAATTAGACGCACACAGGACAGATATTTCTATACTCCATTTAATAAGGAAATACACAATTTTGTTGTCAACTTTCAATAGATTTTAACAAGTGACAAATCAAACACATCACCATCTTAAGCTACTAACTACTTTGACAAAAAAAGACTACCGTCTCGACTCAGAAAGAATAATAGCATTGAGAAAACTAACAAAAAAGTAAATGCAGTCTAACAACTTTTTACATTTAGCTTACCATTAGCCTGAATAGTTTGCTGCTGGAGGCCTCCACTGGTGCTTGCTTTTCCAGAATTTGCTTTCAGGTGTACATTTCTTAAGTAATATATCAATAGAAGACGTTGTGCTGTTTTTGGTAAACTGCGTTGGATTTTATCATCTTCTTGAGAACTGGTCCTACACTACTTCTCATGTCTCCGACCTTCTATCTCTGCTTGTTTCTTGTAAGTCGAGCGTGAGTGTTGCTGCTTTCATAATGCGTGAGACCCAGGACAATTATTCCTGATCATTAATTAATTGATCAATTGAGCAATTAATTGATCATTGATTACTCATCACCAACCCTACAGTAGTATGGAGAGACAAAGGGGCTAGACATTTATGAAGGGGTTTAAACAAACACAGGGACTATGTGCAATGCCATGTAAAGTAGGGAGGGGGGGGAGGTGGAAAGTTGTACAAGGGACAGGGATAGAAAACAAAATGCTGTCTGTGAAAGAGAGCGAGCTCAATTAGTTCTGCAGCTTATGGCCACATGGCTGATAAGAGCAGGTGAGTGCCACTTTTCTCACACACACACACACACACACACACACAGTCACCGACAAATGCATACACTTATTTATGCTTGTTCTTTTGGCTTGCATTACTAATTCTGCAATGCACCAGACCACACACAGATAGTAAATGAAAGTTCACTGTCCGAACACTTCACGATTAGCAGAGCCCAAATATGGGTTTGCAGTCATGCATGCTCTTCATTTGACCAATAACCCAACATTGCTACTGCATTGGCTGGACTCAGTAGTCTAATTCAACTAATGGCCATCCAAAAACTATTAGTGGCTGGTCGTTTGCTAACTAATCCTGCATAACAGTAGTTGTTGGAAGGTGACAGGTTTATTTTGATTAGCTGTTGGCCCTAATATCAGCATCTTTTTTGAGGATCTCCTTCTTACTTCGTCTGGTCTTCAAGATGGTAGTGTGTGTCTGTGTGTGTGTGTGTGTGTGTGTGTTACACGCAGCAGTTGTAGGTTGGTTGTGGCCCCTTACTGAGTTTTCTGTGCACATTTTCAGCACTTGTTTTTAATTATAGCTAGACTAGGGGACTGTGCATTAGTGTGTGTCATCACGCACACACACACACACACACACATATCAGGCTACCGACCTCCAGCCTACTTAGTCTTCCGTTAGCTGGAAATTAGTGATGATTTAGAGGAGAAAATAGAGAAGGGATTATGAGAAATTGAAAGATGAAGGAGAAAGAGAGAGAGAGAGAGGGAGATAGTTTGTGTTGGATTATGGGTAAATTCATTAGTTGTGATTTTGTCCTCACTGCTCATTCCTGTCCATGTACCCCCTATCTTCTGCTCTCTCTTTCCTCTCCTCCTTCTATCCCTCTCTTCTAGCCTCTTTTTGACCTCCTCTTTCTCTTACTCTCTTTTCCCCTCCTCTTCCCCTCTTTATTCATCCTCTCCTCTCCTTTCCTCTTCTCTTTTCCATCACACATCCATCTTTTCAACACTCCATCTTTCTCTTCCTTCTTCTCCTTTCATCACATCCCCATCACCATCACACCCTCATTCTCTGCTCTTTTTCTTAACTCCACCCTTCCTAAACAAACATCTAAACTCACCATCACTCCATCCTTCTCTTCCTCTCCTCTCCTTTTCTCCCATCACATCTTCTTTGTCCTCTTCTCTCATCTACCTTTACTCCTTTTTCTTTCCACTACCCTTCTTATTTTCCTTCATTCTTCCTCCACTTTTTATTCATTCTACTTCATCGCCTACTCTCTTCTCCTCTATTTTCACTTCCATTCTTCCCCAATTTTTTCTTTAATTCTCTCCCTCTAAGTCTCTCTCAATCTATCTCCTTCCTCTCCTCTTTTCCTCTTACTGTTTTTAGACTTTTCCTCCTCTCTCTCTCTCTCTCTCTCTCTCTGTCTCTCCCCTGCAATATGTTCTTAAAGGTGTGTGTGTGTGTGTGTGTGTGTGTGTGTGTGTGTGTGTGTGTGTATTGTTTATTCATACAGTGCGGCCCTTTGAAATGTGTTAAAATGCTTCCCGCTTGTTATAGAGAGAGTGAGATAGAAGGAGAGAGAGATGGAGAGAGGAAGAAAAAAAAAGAGACTCTGCCACCCATGGATTAGGACTTTGATGTCACCAATCCCGCTTCAAAGGCTTCTTTCAGTGCTATTAATCACAGTTTAGCCTCTGAAGACGCAGCCAGAGAAAACATTTGGACATCTTGTGCTGCAGAAGAGAAGGGAAGAAAAAAAAACTTTGAGGCGCTCAGACTGTTGTGCATATGCTAGGTTCACTTCATATCCGCCCCCCCTGGTTGCTCAGAATGTTCTGTGCACGCGTCTATGTGTGCGCGCACGTGTGTGTGTGTGTGTGTGTGTCTGTGTGAGAGTTGTACTAATGTATCAGGATCCTGTGTATGTGTCCTCAGGTAATCTTGCCACGTCCAGAGCCAGGGTCACTGCAGCCTCCAGGTCTCTACCCCCACAACTCAACAATGCTCGCAACAAGGTGGGCATGCTCTCTCTCTCTCTCTCTCTCTCACACACTCACACTCACACACACACACAAACACACATAATGACTGGCAGACATCACCTCACCTTACCTGTTGGTTTCTGCCTGCCCATCTCAACGATCTTTTTCTTAGGTTGAATGATGTTGATGCTGCTTTAGCACTCCTTAACTTTCACTTCTTTCGATGGTAGATGGAGACAAAGCAATAGGGACTTGTGTTTACTACATTAATAGACTGTTGAGTGCTTAACTTCACATGACCTTCTTGTCTTGTACCCTTT
>JAGFZM010000333.1:15191-42823 GCA_017657215.1 Limnothrissa miodon | reverse complement strand
CACACACACACACACACACACACACACACAAACAGGAGGGTGAAGAAAAGAGGGATATAATGATTAGGGTCTCACACAATTTCATAGGGGCCATATCTGGTGCCTGAGGAACAGTTGCACACACATTTTTTTTAGGTGTCTTATTAGCACCCACCGCCTACATCAAGTCTTGTAACACCTTTTGGTCCTGTGATATTGAACCAAATTCACACCACCACAGGCACCACAAAATGATGCACACCAGAGTGATTTCAAAGTAAGTGTGGCAAGCAAACAATACACAAACTGTATCTTCATGGCATACAGAACACCTGGCCCTAAGGACTTAGAAACACTTGTCCTAATAGGCATGGATCTGCAAAATAATTACAAATAATTAGTCCTACACAGACAAATCTGTTTGTACGGTAGAACAATACTTTATACATCATTGTTTCTGTATATATGTCAGCTTGAAGTTATGGTTTAAGTCTCTAATATCGAATGCAGACAGTGTGGCTCAAATGTAGCCTAGGCCTACTGGATGTGAAGATGAAGAATTGTACAGTGTGCCTCTGTGGAATCTGTTTTTAATTAAATTAGCATTTGGGTCTCCCACAAGTGACAAAGTCACCTAATTAAAAGCTGGTTAGCTTGTTGGGCTACCCCAGGACAGATGTTCAGATCAGGTCTAAGTGACCTTTCTGACACGCCATTTGGACACAACGGCTCTGAGAAGAGCACCAAAGGGCTGAGAGCCAGGGTGAGATAATGGATGCTATCAGAGGAAGTCGCCAAGGAAATAAATTCGATAAAGAATCTACAGTCAGACAGTCTGCCATGCGTGAGGCAGAGATGCATCTGGGCTTAAGAAAAGATCAAGTTACTGACTGGAATCATGAATGTGTAATAAGATGACACCTATCAGAGCTCAAAATGTGCCTTTTGCCTTGTAGAGGACTGAAATATTATGATATTTTTTCACAAAATATAAAAATAAGATCATTACTTAATGATGGAAATCATAGGCCTGCTATGCAGAACATAATCAATGAAACATGTATTTTTGCATTCACATTGAGCAGAGGTTAGGGTTAATGACCATCTTTAATTTCTTGCTGGTTTTCTTGCTGGTCAAAGCCCCACTTATGTTAATGACTTGATGCTTTCACTAATAGTGCCCTCTTCTGCTTTTGCTTCTGCTGTTGTCTCTGTAGCATGTTTGCATGGCTAGTTAAGAGCTTCACGGACAGTCAGTTAAGCTCAGTAATTGGCTGACTAAAATAGTTTCCCCTCATATTTTACACTGAGTATGTCTTTGGAGAAATGGTGTTCAGTCACAGACTTTTAGTATAATCTAGATGTTCTGCAAAAATAAAATGAAAAATGAAATAAAAGTAAAAATGAAATAAAATATGTAAGAAAAATAAGGTCAGCCAAGGTGTCTCTAATAGAGCGACTATAGTTAAAATATCAACAATGTGTGATTTTATTGACATTTGGATTTTGTGTATATGCTATAAAAAAATCCACAAGTAAACAACATGCAATCCAGTGGAATTATATCCCAGGTAGAGTTGATAACCCCCAGATAATTGACAGATGACGTTGGCTTTAGACTCAGCTTCAACCTGCTGACCTGTATATTTTTCTAAATAACGTAACTACTTCACAGTATATCATATCATGAAAAATGTGATTTTTTAAGGACACAGAGTGATATTTACAATAGTGTAAATGAAGCTGAAGTCAGAAGTATTAGACAGTAAAATGAAATGTCTTTGGACTGAAGTTATACACAGTATCCACATTTCCAAAGGTCCAAGAGCTCACTGAGTAAATATGACAGATCAGGTTGATTGTGCATGCAAGCTATTTAAGGTGTCTCAAATGTACTTAGTCTCTAATGGATCCTTAATGGATAAGGGAAGGGGCAAAGAACAGCACAAGAGCCTAATACCTTGATGCAGTTTCCTTAAGCAGTTTCTAGTGTTGATGTAGTCCAATGCTTTGTTGGAAAGCAGCACAAACAGCCCTTTATTAATAGAACATATAGGTGTCTTGTTATCAGAAAAACTGTATTTTATGTCTCAAGGTGATAGGAGCATATACAGCTGTATTTGTAGAAAGATAAATTGATTGCCCAATGTCCTCAATTCTAATTACTTCTTGAGCTGAAATGTCATATTCCAGGCCCCTAGTACATGTTGAATAGCCTCATTAAAACCACACTCACATACCCAGCTAGGCAAAATGCAACCCTTCCAGACAAACAGAGTCACAGAGTGTCTGTCAAACTGCAGTTTTCCAGACATAATCAGATGACACATGGAGCGACCAGAGTGTTTCGACCCGTTCCAGGAACAGCTTCACTCCACCCCAGGCTGATGCAATAGCCGTTAGGATGCTGCCTGTCACTTCAGCTCCGACTCCCCTGGGAAGATCCCCTCATGCCCCGCTTCACTCCCATCGCCCCCCCTATGTCAGACGGCTCTCACAGGTCGTATTCATTTTCATATTAGTGCCTCACACCATGCAACACAAAACACGTCTCACCCAGGACAATCAGGGACGGCCTGTGTTCTTGTCTGTGGGTTTTTGGAGGCTTGTTCTGTCTGATACATGTTTTTTTTTTTTTTTTCAGAAAGCCCTTATCTTTTATTCTTGTATCCCCATCCTATGATGGGATGCTTTTTTTGTACCATTATCGAGGACAAAAATATTGATGGCAAAAGAAACCTGCTGTTAAAGAAATTGTCTTGTTTCAGAAATGTTCTCAGAGTTTAGGGCGGCACTATTGTGGTAAAATAATACACTTCAAACACCAGTTTAAATCTGATGGTTCAGAAATCTTTTCATTGTACACACATTATCTCCCCCTTATTAATGTCTCTAGAAGTAATGGGTGTACACATGGTCACCTTATCCTGGTCAATACATGCTTATGATGTAATCCTCTGTTCTTGGCTATTAATGACAGGGCCATGATTGAGCCTTGGGCTGGATTTCCCTAAAACTCCCTGCGGGGAGGAAAACCTTCTGTTGCCGTAGAGGATCAATAGCTTTGATTCCTAAGCGATACCTAAAAAGCCCAGCGAAACCCAAGTGCTCTCAGCCCCGCTGCCGTCACCTTCTGCCGCCGTCAGTCTTGACGGATGACAGGCAGGATGATACGCCAGCGCTGCCAAGGCAGGGACGGCACTTTGTCAGGAGCGATAGAGAGAAATCATTTTGGGGCTTGGAAAAATAGAAAAGCTTTCATATCACTGCCTTCCCTCTGCCTATCTCTCACTATTTCTCTCTTTCATATGCATGTGCATTGACACACACACACACACACACACACACACACACACAGGTGTGCATAATCCTATCCTCTCAAATCCTCTCAAAGAGTCAAATGAAAGGAATTGTAAAGTTCAAATTTGAGCAGCCTGAAATGAAACTCTATGCCAGTCATTCTGACTTCCTTGACTATCAGAAATACTCTGTCGAGAGGTTCTTGGACCAGTTGCATTTCACTTTGCCCCTCTTCTTTCAACTGCCTCCTCTCTCCTTCCATCACCTCCTCCTCCGCTCGCGGACCATTAGCATTTAGATGGTTGGTTTTGTATGAGCCCTGTCCTCCTTCTTTGGGGAGGGGTGGCCCGGGGCAGGGAGTCTGCTGGAGAGATGCTCCAGAGCCTGGGCATGGGCATCATCCAGGAGCCCCCAGTGACTGTTGCCAAGGATGCCAGTGACTGGGCTTCTAACACGCAGTACAGGAACAAAAGGAGATTCACTGCCTTCAGCTAGGCATTGAAAAACGGGATAATAAGGAGCACAGCTTAGTGCAATGCAGCTGAAGCCAACAAGCAAGGTGACTGTTTTAAAGCCTGATTAGTTTCAGGTCTGTACAGCATTGGCCATTGCTTTGCATAGACAGACAGCAGAGTCAATATTTTCTGCTGGGGTGATACTAACACTTTACCTTGTGTACTGTGCTGGATTGGGATGAAAATACAATTACTGTAGTATTTCAGTAGGTAAATATTCAAATACAAACATGCCAAATACAGGTAGAGGAGAATATAGGAAACACCTGATGTCTCACCACACTGCACCACACACACCACACTGATTTACTGATTAAAATTGTGCAGTAGCATCATACTGGATGCTATTGGCACCATTATGACATAAAACTTTATTTAACTTTATTAAGGTTCTAACTTTATTAAGGTTTAAAAATACAGGCATCAGTATAGACATTTATTCAAGATCCTTTAAATCCAAATGAATAAAACTCTGAAATTTATGCTGGTTGGTTAGTTTGTCAAAGTTATGAAAAGAAATTTTTCGCGTCAGCTATTTTTACGCCCTGAGGGAAACCCTGAGCAATTCCACAAGGAGCCGCACATGAAAACATTCTCTTTAGATGCAGCTGAACTTCATAAGGAGTGTTTGATATGTAATAAAGTAGGCTACATGTTGCATAAACTGTTGGCCATTGGCCAGAAAAATTACAACCTTCGAGAAAATCTAAAGTCAGAGTACATATTATGGAGCCAGAAAGTGGGGGAAGTCGGATTCAGTGTGGTTATAATGGATCAGAATAAGATCCTTACGCGTTCTGCGACAGGTCTACTCAGGGCAGGTGGCTGTCGGGATACCATGGAAACTGGAGTTAGATTAGGTAGATAATCTTCATCTGAAGCAGTGTGCCCATATGATCCTAAAGTACAGCATGAGCAAAACAAGCACACAAGCTCAGATGGACATTCCTGCTTGGAAACTACTGTAGATTCACCAATGGTAACAATGCTAACAACTTATGGTTAGAACAGGACTGAAATAATAATACATTCTGAAAGAAGTCTTAAGAGGCATAGAGTTACATACAGCACAGCACCCATAATGTGTACAAACAGCCACTCACCACGCATCTGAACTCAGGTCAGCCATTAACCTACTTCCTCCTTCAGTGCTGTGTCTGCAACATGGTGTCTAGCCTTCGAGCCTTCCATTTGGCAAGGAATTTCAAAGTCTAAAAATGTGTTTCACAAACTGCCAGGGAGACTGGCATTTTTAAAATCCCCGGGTCCTGAGACAAGACAAAGCCAGCTGTATAATCCATGTGCCATCATGGCAAACT
The DNA here is from genome assembly GCA_017657215.1 of Limnothrissa miodon. Classification (NCBI taxonomy): domain Eukaryota; kingdom Metazoa; phylum Chordata; class Actinopteri; order Clupeiformes; family Clupeidae; genus Limnothrissa; species Limnothrissa miodon. The sequence goes on along the minus strand of JAGFZM010000333.1, from coordinate 37,710 downwards.
ACCAGCCCAAGGAAAGGCATGGGCATAGATTTTCAGGTTATCACTCTCAATAATTCCATGAGGATCAATGGAAAGAGAATTTTTTAGTGAGGCCATCCATTTTTTAATTAACGCCTTAAGAAGGCGGCAGGCAGCCAACATACTGATGCCAAACTGAACGTTTAACCGAACGTTTACTGCGGATTTCCCCAGTTCCGTTCAGCAGCAATGTAAGTATGAAACAACTTCGTTTAGGACGACATCCTTCATCTGCAGACGGCCTGAGGCGTTATAGGCAGTGTATAACCTTTACAACATCACCCTTAATTTGGTGTTTTCATACTTGAAAATGCTTTGTTGAGCCTTGGGTACTGCTGAAATGATTTGAATCTCCATTAATGACATGCAATGCAACAATTATACAGTGTCACCTAAGCAAGCACAACATATGCCTACAGTACAGATGGCTGCCTTGCCAATGTGGTACCAATTAACAGGGAAGTCTGCAGCCTGCCAATCACATTGGCAATGAATGACAAGGAAGAGGAGAGCAGGGAAACAGACGCCGGGCAGATGATGTGCACCTAACCCCCACCACCCCTCCCTCTCTTACTCACTTACTTTCATTTCCATGCCCCGCCCCCCCCCCCCCCAAACACACAACCTTTCTTATCTCAGTGGATGGGCCTCCTGGGATTGGACCCATTAAAGCCCATTACCCGATAGAGGGAACAAGAGAGGACAGAACCATCGATCCTGCAGGCGGGGTGGGCCTCCCCATCTCTCATCTGGTTGGCCCCTTCCTCGAGAGGTCTGACATTTCCAATCAGCCCTCGAAGTTGGGAAGTGACATTGACTCGTGTCGCAAGACAAAAGCCGGACTTTGTGTGTCCATCTGGTAACAAGGTTTCATGCCAAAATCCCACTGCCTCTCTTCCAGTAACTGCTGCGCCCTCCAAACACACATACACACACACACACACACACACACACACGAGCGCACACACACACACACACACACACACACACACACACACACACACACTCACCAGTACCACCATCATGCCCTCCATACTCATCCAAATAAAATCAAACTCTTGCCTCTGACAGGCCCATAAAGGGGAGATAAAAACTGAGGGAATAGTTAAGTGAATTAATTTCATAGAGCACTTCCTTTCTGGACTGGCGGCATGCTGTGTACCTCTCAGATGAAAGAAATTTGCCGACGCTGCATATCGTCCACCCCATCCACCCCCCCCCCCCCCCCCGCTCCCCCCCCCCCCAAAAAAGCAGCAGTTCCAAGGGGGACGACGCTCTACTGCGAAGTTAAAAGAGAGACCAATCTTTGAGGTGATTATTAGGCCTGACGGAACCCAGCTGCCCCTGAGACTCTCACTTCCAAAACACTCAGAATTCCGTCTCACAGCTCCGCTCTAAACGCTCTAAAAGAGGCAGACTAACACACACATCAGTGAGTTCAGCCCTTTCACATGAAATCTAGAAATTCCATTTGGAAAGATTTTCTGAGGGGTTTTTGGAGGAGGAAGATCAGCGCTCTGTGATTAGACCAGCGAGAGCTGATTATCAATTAGTGGTAATTATTAGTTGGTGCGGATTAGTGCTATATTCTGGGAAGGAGCTGAAGTGATGTTTTCCACACAGATTTCAGAGCTGGAAGGCAAATATATTTGGTCCATTTATTTTTGGAACAAGATGGAGTGGTGCTTGCCCAGGGAGAGTGCAATATGGATGACTTACGAGCAAGTGTGCAAATCAATCAAAAGACCAAAGTGCCAAAGTGTCTCACCATTAATTAACATGCTTTTAGAAAGAGAATGATGTTTTACTTAGCATAAATTAAAGACTTCTACTTGCCAGAGAGCAACTCAGGGATATCACAAGGGGCTAACAATGACAAAACATCTGTGGACATTTTTGACCGAATTGAACTGCTGCTACAATCTTGTGTTGCACTAAAAACAACAAAACAACACTGCTGGAACACTAACTATATGTTATGTCTTGTCTTGTTATATCCTGTACGTTACCTAAGCATAATGCTCTAAGCCTACTTGCACTTTTTTTTTTTTACCTAACATTACCTTATTGTTTAGAACTGTTTTTGTTGTGCATCTGCACTTTATTGTTGTCAACGTCTACGCATGGGACCAGTGTGAAACGTAATTTCGATTCCTTTGTATGTCAAGTACATGTGAAGAAATTGACAAACAAAACTGACTTTGACTTTAACTTTGAACATATACTGTATGATCCAGTTCAACTAATCATAAATAAAAAGGAAACTTTGATGTTATAAATTACACCCAAAACAAATGTTTATCACAAACCCGCTCTTACTGTGTTGTTACAGTAAGGAGACATCAGTTAGAACATAATCTGTGCATTAAAGTCATAAACAATGTGATGTCTACTGAATAATAACGGACAGAGCAAGTATAAGGAATAACACAGGAGCAGATGACAAATGTGATCATGCTCAGTGGGTCAGCAAGAGGAGAAGCCTCTCACGCAGGGGCTCAAGGCTCAGCAGGCAGTGGTCGGGCTAATGAAATGTAAATCTGGGGAGGGAGTGTGGATCGCTTTAAGAGGTGTGCTTAATTAATAAAAGATGGGCTTGTTTTAGGCCACCCTCTCCTTTACTCTGTCACACACACACACACACACACACACACACACACACACACACACACGCACGCACACACCTCTGACTCCCAGTGAGGGAAAGGATGGTGCATATGGAACAAGGGAAGGGAGGAGCTCTGGCTCTCTTTTGACATGTGAGCTAATTGCCATCCAGTGGCTTGAGCGCAGGACAGCTGGGAAGGGCAGTTCATTAAGAGGCTTTTCTGTGCCTGGTGCCGGCATAGGTCCCCAGGGATTCAGGAAAAGGAGAGATAAAAAGGGGGAGGAAAGAAAGGAGTGTGTGTGTATGTGGGGGGGGGGGTGGGGGGGGACCCCTCCTCTGGTGTTACAGTGAGGGGTCAGTGGTTGGCCCTGTTCCCCTGCTCTCATGCCTTAAGTAACATAAATAATTGAAGGTGCCCGGTGAGTGATGGAGGCTGTGGCTTTTAAGTGGCGAGTGAAGCTCAGCTCTGCCCTCTATGACTGATGAACAGTAATGTGATTACACAGAAAGACGCTTCCCCCCAAACGCCCGCTGAAAGTCTCACCCTGACAAATGATTGACTTGACTGACTTGCTGGAAGATGGATTGCCACAAGCTACACCAGTGTCTCCCATCACAAACAAAACAGACAGGAGACGCGCAAGACTTCTTATTTTGTATGCTTCAGTTGTGTATTTCACTTAGTCTAACTAAATATTCTGGCAACTTTGAGGTGTAGTAAATGTTTTGCAGATGTAGAAATGGTTTGTTGCTGATGTATAGCGCATGCAACACCGACTCTCTCCGGTGTGTCTGGTCTAACTGGTTGTGGCAGTGCAAAAGCTCTTGCAAATGATGAATGATATCATTAAGGTATTTTATCACAGCGCTGGACTAACAGTCGTTTATACTTATTTTCCTATCTACATGTCATTGCTTGTGTCTTTGTGTGGTCATCCAGGGGTGGTTTGTGTGTGTGTGTGTGTGTGTGTGTGTGTGTGTACTAGGAAGAATTTTCCAGAAGGCACTCTGAGTGATTGGAAAGTGTCCGAAAGGTTTCTGGACCATTATGATGTCATGCAGACAATAATTGACCTTGTCACTCTCAAGATGGATGCTTTAAGGTTTACGTATAAGGGTTTAAGTTTTTGCTGAGCTAAATAGATTTCTTTGATGACCTTACAAAATTTGTAACTATTTTGCTTCCACACTCATATCATTGTGTTTTTGTATATCATGTATTTTTTACTTTTCATAATCTATTCAGATGTATCAAAATGACTCATTAATTTGAACTGGCACAAATAAGGAATTGCTTAATTACTTCATGCTTAGCCAGCCTACTTGTTTATCTGATCAGTTCACTGATTGCTCTCTAGTATTTAAGGCGTCATCTTGTGCATGAAAGCAGCAAGTGGAGGAAAGTTAATTAGTTGAAATACTATTTAAGATCTAATGCATGAAGAAACTTGTTTAATAATATTCATTGTCATGAAAGCTGCTCAACTGTCAAATAGAATCATATAAAGTATGTGTGTGCGTGTGTGTGAGAGAGAGCGGTTTATTTCTCTTGAATTAAAAGTCGTCTTACAGCATGCTGCAGTGTCAGTGGTGACATCATATCATATTTAGGATAATGTATAAAATAGTACAAAACTGATGGTCTACCTAAATGATTCTCTTTCATTTTAAAGACCAAAAGCAAGTGAATAAAAATAGCCATACACCACCAGCCTAACTATGCACTAACATTTGTCAACATTCAAGTCATAAGATCTAGTTAAAAAAATTATGCCCTTGAAGTCTCCAATGACTAATGCACGGGCCTACTGCTAGCCAGCAGCACTCTCTAAATTGGGAAGTTGAATTATCCACTTTAAATATTTTTTTTGTATGTATGTGTGTGTGTGTGTGTGTGTGTGTGTGTGTGTGTGCGGTGGGGGGGTTGAAGTGAATCAACCATAAAGCAAAATAAATCATAGAATCAGAAGAGTCTTGTGAAGTGGGCCAAGCCTGAGCCTCGGCACTCTCAGAGATGAAATGTGAAGGGCCACAGGTCCAGCGGTCACACGGGGATGGTGGGTCAGCACGGCAGGTCCCGGGGTGAGCAAGACTGGCGTCTGCTAGCAGAGGGTCGTAAAAGGGTGTGTCAGAAGGACATTGTTCTCTCCGTGCTCCGGCTCCTCTGAGGATTCCTTTCATTGCTCTCCCGTCTCCCTGCCTTTGTGCCTATCCATAATTTACATGCATTCATTGGGCAGCATACTGTACGACACGTTTGCTCAAATGAAAAGTGCAAATTTGAATTTTATCATCTAGAAGTTACAGAATTTTACCTATATCAAAATACTGATGAATCTAATGAGGCCCAATCTTTTCCCAGGTTTTACGAGCTAGCGCTCTACCATAAAGTATTGTTTGAGTTATTAGTCTTGGTAGACAAAGAAATCAGTATTGCAATAGCAATATATTATTTAAAAATCATATCTTTGTTCATTTTGATCCGGAGTTTACAATGATGTGAGCTCAGTTTTTTATAATTTCAATTGCCCAAAACTTGTGGACACTTACAGTTGTTAAAAGTCTGTACTGCAGAGAACAAACTATTCAGGAAGACCAAAGGCCAACAAAAGACAGGCTACTGAGTTTAGAGAAAATGACATAGCTTTACTATAAAGAAAGGCGTTTCTAGCAAGTTGCAGCATCTCATCATACACGCATACATGGTGAATATGGTAATCTGCCATTTACTTAGCTTTGACATAACATACAAACACTGGTTGCCCAAGAAGCAGTACTTCAAAAGCTGTTCCCACACACTTGACAGTAAAAATATGAAACAAAACAATGCTGAACATCATTGTTAATAAAAACATACTCAGACTTTGTGATGGAGTATGTGCCTTAATTGTTTACAGCCTATAGGTTTGCAAAAAATATCTGTGACCATTAATCAAACATAAAAAATAGATGGTTAGACAGTTATAATGATGGTATGACTGCATGTTTGTAAGAATCCGCCTGTGAAGAACACAACCAGAGACACAGCTCCTGCTACAGACATTGAGGTTATCCACACTGAGTCATGTCGAATGGAGAACAAACAAGGAACGTGAAGACCATCAACAAGCCTATAAGCACATCACAGAGAGGCCAAAGCTTGGATGCATATTTGGATGCAATTCCAGGGAGAATTCCATCAACCTTGAATGCATTAGGATTTCAGAAAGGTTACATGAAAATGTCATTTCATTATTTCATTTGGAGATTATTAGTGACACTCCTCTGTGTACTATGAGATTATGACCGCAACCTGATGTGGCACCATGCCTTAACACCTGTGCTCCACCTAGAGGCCATAACAGGAAGGACAACATTCACAGACTCGGCAGAGAAAAACGAAAGAGAAGTCATCACAAGGTACGTTAGCTGAGCAAGTGGCAACAACTGAAAGTGTTGAGTATATGACTGAGGTCTGAGAGCGTTTCTGGAGCAGAGTTGGTTGTTTGCACAAGTGACAGACAGTATCACATGAGACATCCTATTCGAGCTGAACAGCTGGAGGTACATGGAGAACTCATCAGAAGGTGGCGTCAGGCTGGCAGGTGGAAGGCAGAGGTCCCCATAAAAAAACATGAGGACCTTGAGAAGACACGGTCAAGGAAGAAAAAAAAAAACTAAGAAAATAAAAACAAACATAAAAAAACAAACATACATGTGGGCACTTCCGTCCTCTTTAGCAGGTGTGGCTAGAATGCTACGTTACAGTTCCTAGAATATTTGCTATTTACATCGCCAGCAAACATCCCTCACAAGCTCCTGTTTGAAAGAGTGAGGGAGTGCTCAGACATGAGAAGAGTGACACAAATCTGTGTAAGGACCGGACGGCAGAAACGAAGCCCTGGGCCGTTTCCGTGTGTGGCTGTTGGGGTGAGGTCCACCTTGTAAGGATTTCCTTCCGCTTATGTGTGCCTAGCCTTCATCAATATTTACATAAAACAGGACCTCTTTAGGGACTTAATTAATGTTAAATAAATAAACAATATATCCATTTTCTTCTGTGTTGTGTAAAAGTTATATTAAATAAATTCTAAATATTAACACGTAATAACAGTAATACAACAATAATACTAGAAGAGCAGCAGAATAAAACGATAAAACATCTTTTTTTCAGTTACATTGAGTGACATTAGTCAGAAAACAACTCCTGTCTTTAATAGTTAATTTTGAGTGTATATTCAACTCGTTCTTTTTGTTGCTATTGTGTTTTTGTAGCTATATGCAGTGGAAATAAATTCAAATTAGCAATTTGATCAATTAAACATTAATAAAACCTATTAGCAGTATAAATTAAAATAAATACACAAACTGTCATTTCAGTTCCAGCTCGAGAAAAATTGGGTGAAAGAGTGCTCTTGAATGGAAAAGCAGGATATAACTGATGAAAAGTTACCATACTTTTTAGCATTCTCTAGAAATATCTAGAGAGGTCTATCTCTCTGGAGGGTGTGTTAGGGATGTGTCCATATGTGGGCTTTTGACATCAACAGAGTACAAGCAACCCAGTGTTTTTGTGTGTTTCTAATCTTCTTCTGCTTCTACAGCTGATCAGTCAACGAGTGTGACTATCACATTACTTTAAACCCCATTACCCTAAATAGTGAAAGATATTTTGTTACATAAATATTCTCCCTTACAACTATTTTTACAGAGTTTCAGTAATATAGCAACAATTCTGATTCCAGTTATTGTGTTTTTGTTCACAACTCATTTCTTTCCCTAACAACACTGCGAACCGAATACTGTGCACACAATTGAATGCTTATGGCTAAGGCTCTCTGTTGGAGTGTGGAGTTAGATCTAAAATAGAACAGTGTGGCCAGACCCAAAATGTGGGGTCTGTTTATAGAACAAAAATTACAGACACATTGGAATTCAGCAAATGAGTATGTGAACACGCCATTTGGGCTAAAGCACGCTCCGCTTACCTGACCGTTCATTGTCTTTTGCACTAATATACTAACATGCTTCAAAATACATCTTTTAGTCATTTACAAGTCAGACCAGCTTTGCTCCTTTCTGAGAAGGTTTGTGTCCGTGTTTACAGATATAGAACCTTTACCAACCAGGGAATAAAACAACATTGTGTTCAATAGGATGCGGACAAAAAATTAACAGTGATCTAAGGCGGGGAATTGAAACCACAATTAAGAGAGAAAGAGCCCCATAGACCCACAAAAACATGATATATATAGAGAGAATATATAGTGCATAGTTTTTGCAGGGCACAGGAAAAAAAGTTGTGCCAGCACTGTTTCTTTTTTTCTACAGCATTCATGTATATTTATGAATATAAACCATCACCAGAAGCCCAACTGGATAAACCAAAAACAGAAAAAAAAGAAATCTCTCAGCGCAGAAATATCAATATGATAAACATATCTGCCCACATGCTGTCCATCTGCCTGTGCACTGCTGATATGTCACTAAGGGCTTCTGGGTTGTGTAGTTGTCTTTGTTGCAAATAGGGGGGTGGGCAAGTGAACAAGGTGGGGATTTAAAGCAAGATTCATTGGAAAAAAATAATAAAATGAAGTCAAATTAATACTTAAGCAACAAACGTTTGGAATTAGGACATCTTCTCTGCTCCTTTCCCACCTTGCTCATCCAGTGAGTCAGTGAGTGTTTTAGAGCAAGGGGGGGGGGGCTAGGTACAAAGACATGGGCAGGTGCTGCTCTGACATCGCCTCAGCAATCCTTTTCTTATTGTATTCTTTTTCTATGTTGTTCTTCTCGTTCATCCTCACAAGTCTGGTTGAGCCTTGGTGCTACAGCTCTCCCCCCTCCCAATTACCTGGTGATCCACTACTGAAGACGTGTCTCTTCCCCCCCCCCCCAACGCATGTGTGACTGAATCAATCTCTCTCTCTCTCTCTCTCTCTCTCTCTCTCTCTGTCTCTCTCTATTTTACGAGTGTTGTGTGTAATAGCACCCTGTGTCCACAAGGAGGTGCCCTGAGCAGGCGGGAGTGGAGGGGGGCAGGGAGGGTGGCAGAGAGAGGGGGCTATGCCAAGGAGTAGATAGCGTTGACGGGGGAGGTGGCCTCCGAGCTCTCGTTGCCCTCCGTCTCCTCCTTGTCCTTCTTGACGGTGTACTGGCCGATGAAGGAGCCGTCCTCGTTGAACTGGCCATCGCCGCCCTCGCCGTAGTCCACGAGGCTGTCGTCGCTCTCCTTCACGTTGCCGTCCAGCGACGTCTGACTGCCTTGCAGGGGCTTGTTGTCCTCGTCACTGCTGTGAAGCGGCAAAGGCGGAGGAGAGGAGTGAAAGAGAGAGGAGCGGAGGGTTAAGAAGAAAGGATTAAAAGAAGATTAAGGAAAGGATAAAGACAAAGGGAGAGAGACACAGAGAGAGAGAGAGAAAGAGAGAGTGAGTGGGGGAGAGAGATGAGTCAGTCAGTGTTATGGGTTTCAGGTGCAGAAGCATAAGCTTAGTAAAAGGCCTCATGCTGGAGCGTTAAGGGAAAACCTTTAGTCAGTATATCATTGCTCAAAATAACTAGATGTTATGCATACAAAGCATTCTGCTGGCACGTGCACACGCAGACACACACACACTGTACACACACAGCGATATGCACATTTTCCAGTCTTTATTTTTCACTCTTACAACCCCCTGCCTCCACACACAAACACACACACACACATGCACACAGATATACAAAATTTCCAAAATCCAACACACATAAGTATCCTCTCGCAAAACCCAACATACACAAACATACTCTTCCACAATCCAACACACGCTAGTATACTCTTGCACACACCCATTTTCATCTGGGTCTTCTCCTTTGCTTTGCTGACTGCAAGGAGAGGAGAGCACAGCGGAATGAGAAGAGGCATTGTTTGGTGGAGCTCTCTGTAGCTGACCTGAGAGCAGCACTTACCCGCAGCCTCAACACCCATACCAAACACACAGTGTTAGTGTACATCTCAAGGGCTGCAGCTGTAATACAACATGAACTCTGTATGAAGAAGTATGCACGCAGCGAGCTGCTTGTAAGAAGTCACAGCAGTCTACGAAGGCTTCTTTTGTATCCATGTTTCTGTGTTTGCGTACAGACACCCAAAACAGATGTGGAACTCCTACTACTCCTACTACTACAGTAGTCAGTAACTACAGCATGTTTATTGCTGGATTACTCAAGAGACATATCAATTGTTTTTTGCAAGATTGAACAGCTGTTGGAAGAAAAAGTTCATTTGCCTTCAAGCTATGCTTCTTGCTTTCCGTGATGATCTCATCACTTTATTAGCACTTCAAACTATTCAAATCTGCAACGATGCAAACTAGCAAAGGCCCCTTCTGCTACACCGGCACCCGTCTGACTGCATTCCCATGCATGCAGTCTAAGCCGAGGCTGACCCTCCAACTAAGAGAAGCAGTTCTCCCACATGCATGGTGTACCACAGACAGGCCTGGACGCTTTCCTGCATCCGTACAAGCAGGCCAGCTTATAAACGCCAGAGACATCACTGAGGAATTCTTGTGTCAGGGGAGGGTAGGAGGAGAGGGGGTGAGTGCAAGCGCCGTCAGTCTTTCAACCTCTTGTTTCTGCTCAAGTCTGAAGAGGTTTGATTTCTGTACACTTGGATGGATATTGACAGGCTGTGATGTGGACCTGCGTGCCTGGGAGAGTTGTAGGGCTGGAATGTGTGCCCTTTTCTGGCAGGGACAGTGTTCCATCACAGCCCCTCCTCAGCCATCCAGACTGCTAAGATGCTCTTAGCTTTGTTTTGTCAAACTTCCAGGCTGTAAGCAAGCCAAGTGCCGAGTAGAATCTACCCAAGAGTCAAAGTTATGTTTCCAGAAACAAATTACACATCCGCTAGTGAACCAGAAGACCATGGCTTCCAAGCATGCAACATGCCAAGTCAACATGATAGTTGAAGACAAACTCATCATCAGGATCGTCAGGATTGGCCTCGCTAGATGGAAAGAGAAATTCTACCGCGTCTTCAGCCCTTTGTCACGCTGAACGCCCGCACCCCCTGCCAGGGTGAACAAACCTCCATTCTGCTCTTCTGGAGATGGACGAGAAACTCTGACACATCCGAGAAAGTCTTCCACAATTGACTGTTTGGGTTTTAATCAAATGACCCCGCTAGCACAAGTGAGGGGACCAGAGAGAGCGTTCAATAGTGATTGCGCTCTCAGTCGTTCCCTTCACCGCCATGTAGAAAGCGATGCATCGCAGTCCCATGTCCTCACCTGAGTGAGTTCAGTCTGACTACCAGGAAATGGCATGGCATGAACATGCTCAAATTCACCCTAAGAAAAGAGTGGCGACAACCACAGAATCAAATATGCTTACGTTGCAACTAGCAGTCAATTGTACTTACACAGGGTAGGACATAGTCATGGGTTCAGATAAAAAGTAAAGTGCTGCTGAATTTGCCTTTTTTGGTAGGCAACAGTAAAAAAAATTATAATAAAAAAATTATCATATTGACTGCTGAAAACAGTGCGAGACATCTGACATGCCAAAAGGTTTTATTTATGATTTTCTGGTAGAGACAGACCTAAATATATTCTATAAATATATAGAAATATAGGTCAGTGTAAAAGAAGGGAAAGATATTTGTGGAGGAAAATACACTGATAGTTAACATGACTGTAGAAAGATAAAATTCAGCAATATACAGTACTTCAGCTGATAAAGAGGTTGTGAAATATCTCCAACTGCAATTTTGTAAATTTGGTATCAATTCATCAAAGCTCCCAATTTTTTTGTCACTCCAAATAAAGTTGTTTTGTGGAAAATCAATGAGCATGGCCTGGCACTTTACTGCTACAAATGGATGGTTGAAGATATTTTGATCAGGGGGTGTAAGTGTTTTAATTGAATAAAACCCAAACGCAAAATAAGACAAAGAATGAATTAATTCAGAGGTTAATAGCTCAGAAAGCCTTGTTGCATTAAGAGCTTCACCTGTCTTCTCTTTCAAGAGACCTTTAGAGAATAAGAAGGAAGAGAGGAAAGGGGGATGTGGATTGCAAGCAGAGGAAGAGGGTAAAAACATCAAGGAGAGAAAGAGAGAGAGAAAGTTGAGGTTCAGCACACAGAAAGGCAACAACTGCAGTCCTGCTTCTACTTGTCAAACTGGCCCACACTAGGAATGTCCTGTACTGCACACAACAGGCAGAGAGAATCTCAAGGTCCTAAGGTCATAGAGCTTGTTTGTTCTTACTCTGAACAAATGACAACACAGTCATCAAGGTACAAACATCTCTGCATGCAGGTAGAGGAGGTAGAATAGGACTGCCAAGCAACTGTGCCTGATCAACCCAAACTTCTTTTGCACATGTGCAGAGCATCTGGGTAGCTTCTGGGTTGAGCCCTGTGACAAGAGTGTTTATCTTCATTCAAGGGTGCCAAACCTCTACAGCCCACTTCAGACTACAGACTACTGTAACTCTGCCAATTACCATGTTGCATTAATCACTTGAGCAGTTGTAAAGGTTCAATGCAAACAAAGGCAAAGCAAAGGAGGAAAACACTTTACAAGTAGCCTACTGTACTACAGAGCAAGCAGGTAGTTACTCTCACACCCCCTTTCACTTGAACACCCTTGAATTACAGTACACTTATCTCCACAGCTCTGGAAGGAGTGGGTGCACTTCAAACACTAAGGTTTAGCATATCAAGCGCTTTGACCGGGTAGAGAATTTGCCTCGTGTTTGACACCCCTGAATTGCAAGTGATCCAAGAACATCCAGCTTGTACTTCTGTTCCATCCTGTCAAAAGGTTGTTAGCCAATGGCATGCTTCAACTTAGCAAGGGATGCCGTGCTCAAACCAAGTACCTGTTCTCGTTTCTTTACCAAAGAGGACGCCATTTTCAGTGAAGAGGTGAGATGAGATAAAGAGGAGAAATAGAGTAGAGAAAGACAGAGAGATAGAGAGATAGATAGATAGATAGATAGATAGATAGATACATAGATAGAGAGAGAGAGTGAAAGAGAGAGCGACGGGTTGGAGGGAGAGAAAGAAGAGGGGAGGAATGTTGTAAAGGGAGGGTGAGGAAGGGAGAAAGACAAACATTGGAGCTGGATTGTTAGCATTGGCACTTCTTGTTATGAGGAGTTAACTTAAGCCTCAAGACCACCAAATGTCATTAGTGATAGTGAACCTGGTTTAACACAATGGTTAGACCATGTTATTAGATTCACAACGACTTTTACTTGGTTATTCTTAACAAATCTTTTCTACGCTAATTCCAAACTTGATAATTCAACATGTAAGTGAGAGGATAATTTACATCATTAATATGGAAAAGGTTAACAGTAAAACTACTTACAGTAACCAAATACTATTTTCTGGGGTCGTGGTTTACGAACCTAATGGGGCACTTAAACAGATCTGGAAAAACACTAATCTGAACAGAGCACTAGGGGCCAACCGAGGGGTTTTCTCAATTCCTGGGGAATGCCTATAGGAATTGAAGTCTTTTGAGATGAGAGGGCGAGAAATTGGGACAATCTATAGGGCTTAACAGGCAGAATGAAGAACTACACAGAGTGCTAAGCTTGTAATGCACTAAATGTCACAGTGATGGTAACACTTGAATTAGGAGTCACAATTAGGAGTCACGTGGCGTGGGGATTTCCAAGTTATTCCGTCCCAGAGAGCTTATCTGACCTTGCCATGAAGCACAGTTATGGATGTCTGTGTGAAATTCATTTGTGGTCACTTGTACATTAACGGAAAACTTGCTATTTAATGGCGGGAATCTCACAATCTTCTCTTCTATTATCTAAACCTGCTTGAGCCCAACTATAATATACAACTTTTAATGTGCATGATAAAGGTTATGTTGTGACTGTCACACAGCATTCATTCTTTTGTTTTAAATGGAGTGAGGTTAATAAGCTGAGACACAAAGACAGACAAGTGTGAGCCCAGAGCTCTGTAGAACCTGAAACGAGCAGAAGAACATGACTAAGAAACTAAGGAAGTAAGGAAGACCTTTGATCATTATTTTGGACACTAATGCTGGACATTAGTACAATCTAATCTAAGAACTTCAGAACATTCATTTTGTTTTACAACAATACATGCACATTCAAACAGGCAAAATCATAGGAACTTACTGGTAGTCAAAGGATCCATCCTGGTCCTTATGGTCAACCGGATCTAGAGCGAGGTCTTTTTTATCCCTCACTAGACAAAAGAGGACACAGATGTTTAATGCAAGGAACATTTTTTCTTCATTTGAAATTCATCTTTGCAGGGCAGGACAGGGTGCTGTGTCATGGCTACCAGTAGATAGACTCTAACTGAGGCTCTGTGGAGGGAGCAGGAGTGCTGCTTTACTAGCTCTGCAGAGGCACTGTGTGATTGCTGGATCTCACCACTCCCTTGGGAAGGGAGTCAGGAGTGCACAGGTACAGGTTTGAGAACAGCTATACCTTTTGACAGTTTCGCAACGCTGTCAAAAACTCACAGGCTCCAGTTATCAAAGAAGAGATTCAGCAAAAACATAGTAAGCGTGGACTTTCCGACCTGGATACTTCCCTCCTCGACTCCTCTTGATGAAGCAAACGATGAGAAGGATGAGGACGATGAGGGCGATGGCGCACATCAGACCGATGAACCAGCCTTGCGTGGCAATGTCCACACTGTCCGTTGTGATTGCTGGAGACACACACACACACACACACACATATACAAAGACAGGAAGTCAGACTTTAGCAGACATTTTGTTTTGATCAAGACCGTTTTCTGATCAACAATTAAACTAGATGCATATTAAGCACTAAATATTCAAAATCCATTTTGAGGTTTCTGTTTGAACAAACTCTGATGGCAGGCCACAATGTTTGCTAATTAATACCACAAAAGGCTGGTGTCTGTAACTACAATTTAGTATGTTGAGGCCTTCTTAAAAATCAACAATTCTCAAGAGTTAAGGATAAATCTTATGTTGTTAACCAATCATTTCATAAGTAAGCAAAAAAAAAAGCAAGAACATAAGCATAAAAAACAGTCCTTCTTAATTTGCAGTGTATCCTCATTATTTACAGATCATTGGAATACAGCAACTGATAGCAACTGATAGTCAATAGCACCACAAAGCATTAGAGTTTTGCAAGTTCACACTATTAACCAGTTCAATGTTCAATTCATACAGTATGAAATAAATACATTCATATTCATTGTTCACCATTTAAATGGAGAACTAGTTAACAACCATTTAATTTTTTGAAAACACAGGAAAACTGTCTATTTCTGTGCTTATCCTTTCAAAATAATTCCTGACCAACTGCGTATCACTACTATATCCAACATATGTACAGTATATTACTGCATAATGTGTTTTATTCATTACAGCTGAGGTGTAATCTGGACCACAGCAGGATTTAGTATCTCACAATAATCTGGGCAATATCAAAAAACATGTATTGGAAAAAAAGGAAACATACACGAGTTATAGGTTTAAGTGTTACATAGAACCACTTCATTAGGAAGTCAGTTTTGTGTCTTCTCAGCTGAAATCCCAGACTACATGCTGCCATCCACATACAGTACGCATCCATGGTAGGCACCTCCGTGAATAGCCCCTACATATGGCTCACCTCGACTGGTCTCGAAGGTGACGAACGGACTGCTGATGTGAGTTTGAACTCGTGAGAACACCCTTAGTTGATATTTGGCCCCTTCCACCAGGTCAGCCAACCTAATGTGGGACTTGTGCTTAACAGGCACTGTCTTCACCGTCTTGTCACCTTCGGGGGAAGGGGAGGAAACAAGAGCACAGGGCGCCCATCGTAGAGGTGGGTGGGTGAGAGGGCAGGGGACTCCAAAGGTCTCAACAAGGCCAAAAGCACAATGCACAGGTTGTCTGAAGACAGACACCTGCTTCCATGAGATGGTAGGTTAATTTTGAAATCGGCTGAGACAGACAAGCAAACCTCCTGTCTCTTAGATAAGTCAAAGGACACCCTTTAGTCAATATTCAAAGATTTAAGGCCTCCTTTCCTTGCTCTTAGGTCTTATCATGTTAGTTAAGTCAGAGAGAGAGAGAGAGAAGAGAGAGAGAGAGAGAGAGAGAGAGAGAGAGAGAGAGAGAGAGAGAGAGAGAGAGAGAGAGAGAGAGAGAGATTTTTTTTCGTGGGGGGTATTATTACAGAAAACGGAAATGGCAGAAACTACCCATTTTATGAGACATGTCGTGCCAGATGGTGCCAAAAACCAAAATCTGCATTGCACATCACAACATTTCCTTGGACTGAATCTAGACCTATTAGTTCAGTTACAAATCCAGTAAGAGACAAAAAGATAGGTAGCCATTCACAAAAGAGCACGTAGAATGTACCCTGGAAATATGGGTAGAAACCAAGAGGCAACTGAATGAGACTGATTTAAACAGGAGGAATGCTATGTCTCATTTACCCATGAACCCCGACTCCATCTCATTGGAAGACAATGGCACCCAGCTGACAAAAAGGATCACCTTATCACACAGAGAAGATGCCAAACAACTTGGACTGGCATGACCTTGGCAATGCCCAAACTTCAATCGGCATTGGCATCATCATGCATGAACATGCAGTGGACATGTCGTCAACGGCAAGAGAAACATGTCAAACAGCCAAAGAAAGCAAAAAACAAGCAAACAATGACTGAAGAAAGAAGAGCCCAGAGAAGTCCACAAGGGGTCAGAGGTGGTTGTGGCTTGAGGGCATCAAACTGAATGTGCAGCTCTGCGCTGAGAAGTAGGGTATATTAGGAAAAATGTAGATGGGAGCAGAATTCCACAGACGTATGGCACTAGTCTCACCTTTCCCTGCTACTTGCATGCATCCACCTGTCCCTTGGATTGGCGTTTAACTCCGTTTTACATGTGTATGGGCTAGCATCAAACGGACGCAGTCACTGCCTTCAACTGTTTTTTTCCCAGACTGCTCAGCACCATACAGCCTTGTGACTTCATCTGAGTGAAAAAAGTGCATGACAAGCCAGCCCACATCCACAGTGTGATGTATTTGCCAGCCCAAAGGTAGGCTGCATTTCCCCGAGCAGCATTCACCTCAGACAGTGCCTAATGCATCATGCTACATGTTGTGATGAACACATTCAATCCACTCTCCCTATCCTAAGTGAGCGAGAGATAAGCACTGTAGCCATGAGCTGCATAGCAAGCGGTGTGACACGCACACACTTACACACACACACACACACACACACACACACACACACATAAAAAGCGAAGCATAAAAGGCAACGGGCTGTCAGTCATCAGACAACTGACACAAAATGGTGAAGACAGTCAAGGAAACAACAGTGAAGCGGAGACTGAGAGGGTAAGAGGGACAGAGAGAGAAGGAGAGAGAGAAAGAGAGAGACGCAGATTGAGAGATGAGATGAGTGTGTGAGATTGAGAGGCCATACGAGGCACGATCTGGAGAACTCAAGAGATGATATAGATCCATTATCACATACAGCAGCCTAACCACTCTTAGACAACAGGCAGCATTCACCTTAAGCTGCTTGTTTGATCAATTACAGCTATGGAAGGTACTTATGCCCTATGCCTAAATATTTGTGAAGTTATCAAAACAAAAATTATTGAAGTGCATATGGACACAAAAACAGTGTGAACCATTTGGTTAGGTTATGCCAGATCTATGTAGGCTAGAGTCTAAACAGTTTTTTGTACCCTCTCTTTCTCTCTCTCTCTCTCTCACTCATTCCTTGTCTCATAGACTCTCTGTAGGGCCAACTACTCCACTCTCTCTCCCCATTCTTCTGAGCCACCAGATTGTTGCTGGGCTTTCTAAAGGGAGCCACAGTCACAGCTGAAGACTCAAGACACCCCTTTCTTCCATACAGTAGCCTAGCCTAGCCTAGCTTGCTTTCTGCCATCCCAGTCTACTTATGATTTTTATGCGACTAACCTGATGCATGAACATCAGCATGCTAACACTGAGCTGAGTCCATTGGAGGAGCTTGAAACTGAGCATGCAATAGTCTAGCCCATAGTAACAATCTGTAGCATGAAGCTAGTAGCATGCTACAGATCACAGCTATGACTCATTAGCGCATTAAGCCTTTTGCTCTCTGTGAGGTGAGTTGGGTCTCCAACAGACTGCCTCAAACTCCAATGGCTCCCAATGGAAGGTCCGAGCCATTGGGCTTTGATTCTGGTTCTTACTTTGCAGGGTGTACTCTAGCACAAACTCGCTGTTGTCGGCCGGGAAGTTGTGCTCCCAGCTGACGGTAGCATAGTTACTGTTAGGCTCCACCGTCAGATTCCAGATCTCTTTCCGATGGGGGGCTACACAGAAGAGGTCAGAGAGGAGTCCAGTGTTCAAACATGCCTTACAGGTTATGGTAATAGCACGACTGACTGTTTTGAAAATCTTGCCTAGCAGTAAATCATAAAGAAACTTTCAGGCCTAGTGTCAGAAGCATGGGAAACAGAACCTGACTGAAATTCAAATGCTATAGATTATATTTTAATGTATGCACTATTCTCTGACTATTCCAATCGGAAATACTTAACCCTACTAAACCCTAAGTACAGTAGCCTACTAACACATACTCCATCTGGCATTGCTGCAGTGCTAACACAAAAGATTGTGTTAGCCCTGTAGCTTGACTGACACAAACTATAGACTGAAAGACAATGTGCTCTTTGCGTTTTCTTACCAAACACCCAAATAGAAAGCTTTTCTTACAGCAAGTGATTGGACTTTCATCAGGTTGTTTGACACAACTTTTGACAAGATTAAATTGATGAAACGTCCATATGAAATACACACACTCATCCCCCTAATGCACCACTGATTGGAGAGAAACTACGCTACTTCCATATTTCTCAAACTTGATGTGATGGCCAGAGTTTGTACCCTGTACTTTTGGGACCATACGAGAGTGGGGCGTGGTAAACCCCACGGTGGGAATTGGAGTATCAGGGATAGAGGCAGGAGTGGTAGTTGTTGAGGTTGTTGAGGTACTAATGGTTGTAGTTGTTGGGATGGTAGTGGGAATTGGTACAGGAACAGTTGAAGCCACCAAGTCGTCTGTGAGCTCAACTACAGACAGGAGGGAAAAACAGGACAGTTAGAGGAGGAGAAATGAGAATCACAGTTCACAATCACAGACAGAGGATAGAAGGAAAGGATTTTTTTCAATCACATGGGATTCCCAAAAGACAGGCCAGGATGAACTGCCAGCACAGTTTTCAGACCTTGACATAGTTTACAATTTAGTTCATTTCATTCAGTTTCAAAAACTGAAAGTAAACCCAGACCACAGTTTAGTCAAATTTAGTCAATTTCTTAGCAGTTCTTCTGGGATTCTCCAGGATCCAAACAGAATATTAGTTTAGACTACAGGAGGCATTCAAATGATGATAGATTATTATGAAAACCATGTAAGGTTATGCCAGCATATTCTATAAACCCCTTTATTTAAAGCCTAAGTAACTAAGCATCATTAGAGCTCTTTGTTGTTGTTTTGGGAAGACCATCAATATTATATATACATATATATCCTTCATTTTCTTCTGGATGAATAAATTGCATCTCTCTCTCTCTATCAATCATCTTCCTATCATATGCATGAAGGGCTGCCAACTCAGTGACGGTCCAGCACAAACCTCTCCTGTATGCTAGCACTAGTGGCCCACAGCCCATATTATCCATGTCTTATCTGGGTCTTCTGTGCACTCTGAGTTAGAACTGTTAATGTATGCACAGTAATCCCACCCAGAGAGCAGATACTGTACATTAGGCTCTGTGAGCTCATTTGGGAGGTACTCGAAGTAAAGAAACTTGACCGATTAAAACCAAATCACTTTGGCTTTTTACGCTACTAAAGTTGGCAGTCCTGTTAACACGTGTTCACACCACATCATTGCCATGCACATAGGACATCAGCAACATCCTTCACTGTACCTTTTCTACAGATTGTGCCGACTTTCATTTCAAACTCTTTACCTTGAAACTGACGAACAGGCAGGATTTCAGTTACTTCCAGGAAATCCCATACAGTAATTCAGCTCATAATATAGCCAGTCCACTATGCAACACTTATACATAGGAACAAACATGCCAGTACTTTGTCTTTCCCCTCATGCCCAGAATGAGATGTGATTGACAGTCAAGTGGGATAAAGAGCACAGACGAGCTGACCAGCAGACAGACAGACAGACAGGCAGATGGGCAGAAGAACAGAAGGGTGGCACAGGTAGAAAGCAGCATTGACATGATGCAGAGCGGGCATGCCCAGGTGAGATGTGCTATCCTGCCTCAAGCCAGGCCAACAGCTTGGAGGTCCACACAGCACTCTTACCTGTATATTTGGCCCAGAATGCGTCCAGTGTTTTGACTCATGTAAAACAACGCTGACCCACCACACCATCACCCACCACACAGTCAGGTGTCCCAACGCGGCAAGCTTCAGCAGTGAGCAAGCAAAACCGACTAGAGGTGGAATGCAATCAGCAGTGATTGGCACGCTGTGGTCACGCTGTGACTTCATGGTCAAAAAGATGAAGTGCACAAATCCCCATCCCCAAAGCCTGAGTAGACATGCTTCCCATTCCACCACAAGAGACCCCTATGGCGGCTCTCCACTGCCCTCTTCTGGGCATTTGCAGTAAATTCATTCTCACTGTACAGATCCTCTAGTCTGAACACTTACCACACAATGGCAGCTATCAATGTTCAGACACCTCCTACCATAGCACAGAAGCACTGTGGACACTTGTTACCAAAGTAACAAGACAGGGGACATCCAGGGTGGTACCTCAGAATGTTTTTAAGCAGGTGGAGTGAGTTGAATTGCACCTTATGTTACAATTCACCATGTCACTTTCACAGAATGCTGAGTGAAGAGAGCATGCTGGGAAATAGGTGAGGGTTTGATGTCATGGTAACAGTGGACAGGCACCATCAAGGATCAAAGGTTTTTGGAGCAATATAAGAACTACTCGCAAATAAGTGACAAAAGTTAAAAGAGATTCTCCCATAGCTTTCCATAGTATATTCTAGAAAGAGAATCAAGCATGTGAATGTGGGCTGTTTTTACAGTCAGTCACATCTAGAGAAAGTGACATTCCTGAAAAACATTTACATGAAAGACACAGAGGAACATGAACACTGACAGAAGACTGATCTGGGAACTGCTGATGGTCCATTCACACAGTGGTCTGATACCATCTGATTGTTGCAAAAATTTAAATTGAGGGCTGAAATTACAGATGTTAGCATTAATAATGTTCAAGAATAAATATTCAGTGTTATTTTTTTGAGAGCGTGATAGCATAGACATTATTCCTCACATGTAAAAGTCCAAGAATTCCATGTTGTGTATACAAGGTGCTTAGAGATCATCCTCATGACAAATATGTATGGAAAGTATATTTCATGACTTTTATGAGAAATGACCAAGCTATGGCACCTCGTTGTCATTCAAATGCAGTGCAAATGAGTTTGGAGGATGGCAATTTTGTATAAAGATTATGACAACACTGACAGAGCAACAGACAGAGAGACAGTCAGACAGACAGACATACAGTACAGACAGACAAACACATACAGACAGACATAAGCAGGCAGGCTGACTAATTCCCTTTACCTACACCTGAGATGTCAGTACCTGAGCTGGTATACAGTTCTGTCAGGGAGAGACAGAGAGGAAGAGGGGAGACATGTAAGAAAGACCAGACACAGAGAAGAAGCACAGAAAAACAACAAGGGTTGAAACAGACAAGTGCTTGGAACTGTGAGACAGGGAGCAATGGGTCAGAAACCAGAGAAGGATGAGAAGAGAGGGACACAAGAGAGAGAAAGAAAGAAGGAGAGTTTGCATTCTGACACTGCACATGACTGACAGGAGATGTTATATCCCAATTTGCACCACTGGCAGACATGGCTCCAGCTCCTCATGCTGCACACTCCCTGCCTCTGCAGCACATCCCAAACCCGAGGGGCCCTCACTCACTCACTCACTCACTCACTCACTCACTCACTCCCACCCTCAGCTAGCTCTTGTTAGCTTGTTAGCGCACAGACGACTGGCCCAATCAATGCCTAGACCTCAGTCTGCTGCATAGACACAGCTCAGGCATCAGCCGCTCTGCTAAGTGTATGGTGGTTCGGCAGGACGTTGCTGGTTTTATGCTGGTTGATTCTGTGTGGACAAAACACTTAGCGAGCTCACTGTGTACTGTATGTTGAATTGAATCTGTTGAACAGTGCTCATTACACTTAAGTCTTTAGGACATCAGTATAAACCAGCATATGACCATAGACCAGCAACAACAGGACAGCAGCATAGGCTCTCATGTCTATGACTAGCATGACCAGGAGACAGTGCGTGGACTGTGTCCCGGGTGTCAGTGGGCATCCGCCTCCTCACCGGGTTCAAAGTACTCTTGTGTATGGGGGAATCTATTTGTGCTCCTGTCATCATGCTGAAATGGGATAAATGTGGCATCCTAGCAGTTTGCTGACACAGTTACTAGCGGCAGCCTTTCATTCCTAGTTGGGCTCCTGTCTTGATGCATGCAGCTAAATTTGGACACCAAAGTTAAAACAGTGGCGCTCGACACCACAGTTCAAACACTACCGTCTAAGGTCTAAATGTCTACACACACTACACACCTAAGAGATCCAAAGGGAACCACATGCTTACCACAAATCCAAGAATTTATTTGTGGTGGGTATTTTTGTCCCAAAAAGAAAGAAAAGTGGAGAAAGTAGCTGTAAAAAGTGGAGCAATAATTTGACATACAGTATATTTGCTATGCATAGTCCTGATCCACTGGAGCACCTTAGGCTTTGCCTCATTAAAGAAGTTTAAACTTCACTAGTGTCTACACAATGAAAACTTCCGTGTGTG